>JALMQS010000137.1:99078-318643 GCA_024734495.1 Forficula auricularia
GACTACGGAACCTATGGACTCAATTAAAGTCACAAATTGTAGTATTCAATTAGGTTGAATTTTAGCACGTGACGGTTTTGCCAAAAATTACATGGGGTCTCGTCGAGAGGCCAAAAAGTGCGATTTTTTCATTTAGTGCGTGCGGATGGATGGATGATGATGGATGGATGTATGATGGATGGATGTATGTATGTTATCGCTTTTTGGCCCACGATTTTTTCCACACCGTTGCACCGATTGAAATGAAATTGAAAACCTACCATTAGTTTAACAAAATGAAGCGCTGATTAGTTTTTGGTACATATCGGCCCACAAACATTAGTACTTTATTTCAGTACTTTTTTAGTTTTTTCTAAATATCTTGAAAATGACTTAACCAATTTTGATGAAATTTAATATCCTAATTAAGTACCTTGGGGACCACAAAAAAGGTTAAATAAAGTTTTTAGTAAAATTATATTTTAAAGTACTTTACTCTAGAGTAAGATGGTACTTTTTTAATTTTTTAAATTCTTTAAAATTTATTCATTTGAAAGTTTTAATATAGCTCATTTAGCCTTGCTTAAGTAAGAATGGATAGGCTTCTCTGTGAAATGCTAAAAATTTGGGAGGAATTTTTATGAGTAACCATAGCAACTGCGTTGTTTTCTAATCCGTTACCTTTGCTGAAGACAGAGAAATCGATTTTAAACCAAAAATAGCGATTGATTCTCATCTAGTTCTTGAGGAATAATCATTCTATATTGGATTTTTGACGTTTCGGTTTTTATTAGTAACCATTGCTGAAGACATAGAGAAATCGACTTTAAACCAAAAATAGCGATTGATTCTCATCTAGTACTTGAGGAATAATCATTCTATATTGGATTTTGACGTTTCGGTTTTTATTAGTAACCATTGCTGAAGACATAGAGAAATCGACTTTAAACCAAAAATAGCGATTGATTCTCATCTAGTACTTGAGGAATAATCATTCTATATTGGATTTTTGACGTTTCGGTTTTTATTAGTAACCATTGCTGAAGACATAGAGAAATCGACTTTAAACTAAAAATAGCGATTGATTCTCATCTAGTACTTGAGAAATAATCCATTCTATATTGGATTTTTGACGTTTCGGTTTTTATTAGTAACCATTGCTGAAGACATAGAGAAATCGACTTTAAACCAAAAATAGCGATTGATTCTCATCTAGTACTTGAGGAATAATCATTCTATATTGGATTTTTGACGTTTCGGTTTTTATTGGTAACCATTGCTGAAGACATAGAGGAATCGACTTAAAATCAAAAATAGCGATTGATTCTCATCTAATACTTGAGGAATAACAATTCTACATTGGGTTTTTGACGTTTCGATTATTATTGGTAACCATTGCTGAAGACATGGAGGAATCGACTTAAAATCAAAAATAACGATCGATTCTTATCTAATACTAGAGGAATAACCTTATTGAATTCCATTTTTGATGTTTTGACTATTAATGGAAACCTCTTACTGAAAATGTAAAGAATCGACTTAAAATCAAAAAGACTAAATTTCCCTTTTGGCAAACAACTCAAAGCTTGAGTTGTTTGCCATAAAAGAATTTAGTCTTTTTGATTTTAAGTCGATTCTTCTACATTTTCAGTAGAGGTTCCATTAATAGTCAAAACATCAAAAATGGAATTCAATAAGGTTATTCCTCTAGTATTAGATAAGAATCGATCGTTATTTTTGATTTTAAGTCGTTTCCTCCATGTCTTCAGCAATGGTTACCAATAATAATCGAAACGTCAAAAACCTAATGTAGAATTGTTATTCCTCAAGTATTAGATGAGAATCGATGGCTATTTTTGATTTTAAGTCGATTCCTCTATGTCTTCAGCAATGGTTACCAATAAAAACCGAAACGTCAAAAATCCAATGTAGAATGGTTATTCCTCGACTCTTAAATGAGAATTATTTTTGAATTAATGTCAATATGAACTACAAATTGCAAGTGATATCTGATTAATAATAAAGGAACAAACATATTAATATTTCAAATGAATTTGATAAAGTTTAGCAACGATCCGTTGCAGTTTATTCATTTAGTGCAAGCGATGGATGTATGTGTGGATGGATGTATGTATGTTATCGCTTTTTTGGCCCACGATTTTTTCCACACCGTTGCACCGATTGAAATGAAATTGAAAACCTACCATTAGTTTAACAAAATGAAGCGCTGATTAGTTTTTGGTACATATCGGCCCACAAACATTAGTACTTTATTTCAGTACTTTTTTAGTTTTTTCTAAATATCTTGAAAATGACTTAACCAATTTTGATGAAATTTAATATCCTAATTAAGTACCTTGGGGACCACAAAAAAGGTTAAATAAAGTTTTTAGTAAAATTATATTTTAAAGTACTTTACTCTAGAGTAAGATGGTACTTTTTTAATTTTTTAAATTCTTTAAAATTTATTCATTTGAAAGTTTTAATATAGCTCATTTAGCCTTGCTTAAGTAAGAATGGATAGGCTTCTCTCTGTGAAATGCTAAAAATTTGGGAGGAATTTTTATGAGTAACCATAGCAACTGCGTTGTTTTCTATCCGTTACCTTTGCTGAAGACAGAGAAATCGATTTTAAACCAAAAATAGCGATTGATTCTCATCTAGTACTTGAGGAATAATCATTCTATATTGATTTTTGACGTTTCGGTTTTTATTAGTAACCATTGCTGAAGACATAGAGAAATCGACTTTAAACCAAAAATAGCGATTGATTCTCATCTAGTACTTGAGGAATAATCATTCTATATTGGATTTTTGACGTTTCGGTTTTTATTAGTAACCATTGCTGAAGACATAGAGAAATCGACTTTAAACCAAAAATAGCGATTGATTCTCATCTAGTACTTGAGGAATAATCATTCTATATTGGATTTTTGACGTTTCGGTTTTTATTAGTAACCATTGCTGAAGACATAGAGAAATCGACTTTAAACCAAAAATAGCGATTGATTCTCATCTAGTACTTGAGGAATAATCATTCTATATTGGATTTTTGACGTTTCGGTTTTTATTAGTAACCATTGCTGAAGACATAGAGAAATCGACTTTAAACCAAAAATAGCGATTGATTCTCATCTAGTACTTGAGGAATAATCATTCTATATTGATTTTTGACGTTTCGGTTTTTATTGGTAACCATTGCTGAAGACATAGAGGAATCGACTTAAAATCAAAAATAGCGATCGATTCTCATCTAATACTTGAGGAATAACAATTCTATATTAGGTTTTTGACGTTTCGATTATTATTGGTAACCATTGCTGAAGACATGGAGGAATCGACTTAAAATCAAAAATAACGATCGATTCTTATCTAATACTAGAGGAATAACCTTATTGAATTCCATTTTTGATGTTTTGACTATTAATGGAAACCTCTGAAATGTAGAAGAATCGACTTAAAATCAAAAGACTAAATTTTTTTGCAAACAACTCAAGCTTGAGTTGTTTGCCATAAAAGAATTTAGTCTTTTTGATTTTAAGTCGATTCTTCCACGTTTTCAGTAGAGGTTGCCATTAATAGTCAAAACATCAAAAATGGAATTCAATAAGGTTATTCCTCTAGTATTAGATAAGAATCGATCGTTATTTTTGATTTTAAGTCGATTCCTCCATGTCTTCAGCAATGGTTACCAATAATAATCGAAACGTCAAAACCTAATGTAGAATTGTTATTCCTCAAGTATTAGATGAGAATCGATGGCTATTTTTGATTTTAAGTCGATTCCTCTATGTCTTCAGCAATGGTTACCAATAATAACCGAAATGTCAAAATCCAATGTGGAATGGTTATTCCTCGACTCTTAAATGAGAATTATTTTTGAATTAATGTCAATATGAACTACAAATTGCAAGTGATATCTGATTAATAATAAAGGAACAAACATATTAATATTTCAAATGAATTTGGATAAAGTTTAGCAACGATCCGTTGCAGTTGTATTTAATCAAAACGGTAAAAGCAATCAATTTTATTTTCCGTTAAATTGTTTATTTTTAAAAACAAATTCATCCAACGAGACCCCCACTCCAGAATATACTTATTAAAAATTTTAAAAATGAGACCATTTGAATATATGTATTTACTACGGTTTGTTTGAAAAAATGAAAATGTCATCATTAGATTGATCAAGTAAGCTTAGGTTATTAAATGTTTTTCGCCATTCTCCACTCATGATCCAATAATATTAAAAAGAGTGACACGAGTGGAGTGAATCTCTATAGTATATGTTTCTATTTTTTAAAAAACAAAAAAATAATATTTTTATAAATTTGTAATTTCAGTAATGTTAATTTTTTGAGTCTCGAAAACAATAAAAATTATTAAATTGACTTAAATTTTAAATAGAAAATTTTTTCATTCGATAAAAATTTGATTAAAAATTATAAAGGGCAGGAAATGTTTTGCTTTATAGATTTAGTATCTTTATAAACATGATCTTTCGGCTCGTTGTTCGCGGTCAAGAGAAAAGGCAGGCTTGTGAGGAAACACTGTAAATCATAACGATGTTTAAAAAATACTGAGTTCAAGACATTTCTGTCAGTGAATTTATATATTCTAGGAAGATCTTTTTAATAATCATCAGTTTTCTAGAAATGTTTAAGTTGATTCGATTAAAACAAAAGGTAAAAATTTCGCGAAAGATATCCTGATTTTTTAAGTCATTTGAGTCCATTGACATTGTTTCCTCTCTTCTATGAATATGGCCTTTATTAATATTTAACAATAGATCCAGAACAAGGAGCCGAAACTTCTAGTAAGTGAAAATTTTATGATGAAAATTTATGAATATTATTGTAGTAAAAAAACAAAAATTTCCCAGATCTAAAGAGTATAGAGGTCCACCTCAATAGAATGACAAAAATTAATTATATAACTATCTAATCTTTTCCATCACACGTAAATTCCTATCTAAATTGGAATTCATTCATAGATAAAAAACAATTTTATTATTTGAGACTCCTCATATTTATGAAATATTAATTTAAATTATAATAGTGTTAAATGATCTTGAATTTCTTTTTACTTCTAAAAAGATAATTTTATATATATATAATATAAACATTCAATAGTTATGATTTCGTTAAAACAATATTTTTATTAAGAGATTAGTGAATTTCAATTAAAGTTAATTTGAAATACTGTTTTTGCAAATTGGTCCATTTTATTTAATTAATGGTTAATATTTCGATAAAAACTTAATATATTAACAGGGATATCGTAAAAAAATAATTATTTAACAAAATATATAATAATAATTACATATATGAATTAATAAATTAAAAACTGTTATATATGTATATATATATATATTTTATACAATTTTTATTATTCCTGCTAAATTATATATATATATTCGAATTAGACAGTTTCAATTATGCCGCGTCGCTTTTGTTGAGCTTGTGAGGATTTTCTATCAGCATTTGATGAACTAGAAGGTAAAGCGGAGATTTCTTGTGGTTGAGTGAAAGAAGTTTCTTCAGGTAATCGTTGAATTGAATGGAGAATAGCTTGATTTGTAGAATTTAAAGATGATTGTGGATCCTGCATTTGTGAAGATGTTGAAGGTAATGGTTGTTGGCCGTTGGTAGGAGCTAAACTCAACCTATGTGGAGAGGAATGACTAAGAAAAAAAATCAATTAAAATTATTGTACGCAAATAAAAACAGTAATATTCGATTATAAGTTGATATTTAATTAGAAAAGTTTAAAAATAGATATAAAAATATTTTGCGATAATTTATTGTCACAGGGAAAAACTAGTGTTGTCTTTTATTTATTGAGAAGAAGCTCTCTTCTAATAGCAATGAAGCAAACTTTGTAAAGAATATCTATTTCACACAAACCTGCTGTGTCGTCTTCTTGGTGAGGTATCAAGAAGATGATGATTTGTTCTAGAAGATGATTCACCAGCGTTTGAAGCAGACCATGATGGTTTATTCTAAAAATAGTAATTATTTTAAAAACATAATGTATCATTTAAAAATGCTTATCTTATTTTTTGTTCTTTTATTATTTAAGACCAAACCTTCGAAAGTATTAGGTTTGGAAAGAAAGTTCTTGCGGTTTTTAACTATTAACTTCAAATGCACATATCTCAGCTCAAACAAAACTTCGTCGTCGGGATAACCCAAAAAGACCCGCAGAGTTTTCTGTTCTGTATGAGCGTTCGAATTGCCTGGAATTCTCTAGCAATGAGATAGGGTTTGGACGCGTAGAATCAAAATAAAGACCATTGCAATCAATGCACTTTTGCCAAACTTTTGAGAAACAAGCTTTGTTATTCTGATTGAATAAAATTCTGGAGTCCTGGAGGCGACAAACTCGTAGAATGCCGTTTCAGCATCTCTCTGGGATTTGAAGCATTTCTCACGCAAGAAGTTATCGAGGTGCTTGAAAAAGCGGTAATCGGTCGGCGAGAGAAAAATTTCAACGTTTGTGTCGAGCATTGGTCAACAGAAATGGTCCTATTCTTCCTCCCGGGTGAGGTAGAATTTAGTAGCCCAATTCGTTAAACTTTTGAAGGGTCGATCGGGCGAATGCTTCAAATCCCAGAGAGATGTTGAAACGGCATTCAACGAGTTTGTCGCCTCCAGGACTCCAGAATTTTATTTAACCGGAATAACAAATCTTGTTTCTCGTTGAAAAAAGTGCATTGATTGCAAAGGTCTTTATTTTGATTAATAAAGTTTTGTTTGAGCTGAGATATGTGCAGTTGAAGTTAATAAAGGGTGTTTTTTTTTAGGTTCAGAACTTTAAATTAAAATAAAACAAAGAAAAATATTTTCTGCCTTTATTGGAAAGATAATTTTATGCCATTAATCTTTGAATATGATTTCGGCCATGTGGCCGCCGCGGCTGGCAGGTAGATGGCGCAATCTGACTTTCAACTTTCACACGCTTTTCGCAGCAATTGCGGCCGTATTTCGCCAACAATTCGCCGAATGTTGTGTTCCAAGACATCAATCGTCTCTGGTTTATCGGCTTTGGGGATATGTCAAATCACTAGTCTACGCTGATAAACTAGAAACGTATGATCACCTGGAACACATTGGCGAAATTCGGCCGCAATTAATTGCTGCGAAAAGTGTGTGAAAATTGGAAATCCAGATTGCGACATCTACGCGAAAGCCCGTGGTGGCCACATGGCCGAAATCATATTCAAAGATTAATGGCATAAAAATTATCTTTCAAATAAAGCCAGTTTCATTGATATAAAAAATATTTTTCTTTGTTTTATTTTAATTTAAAGTTGTGAACCTTTAAAAAAAAGGCCCATTAGTTAAAAATTGCAAGAACTTTCTTTCCAACCTAATATAATCACTAACAAATAAAATTATAAATATGAGCTCATACTAATTTGTTCTATATGTATAAAAAAATGCGATATTTTGTTTAATTATATTTTTAATGAAAAAACCTTTAATTGTATCTCCAACATTAGAATTCTAAAAATTCATATTGTGCTGATGATGAGTTAAAGTTGGGTCAGAACGTCCAATTAATCAATTAAAAATAAAATAAATAACTTTATTTTAAAACTATAAAAATAGAAAAATGTTATTATTGTAGAGCTTTTTGAAAATAATAAATTAACCTTTGCCATATCTTCAAGGGGTATTTCTTCACTTCGAGGCCGAGGAGTTCGAGGTGAAGAATCTCTAGAAACCTCTCTGGAAACAACTCGTACACCTCCACTTCTAAGCCCCGAACGATCTGAAATGCATTATTGGAGATAAAATAAAGTTCGTTTTTATTTACATACCAATTTTTATGATAATTTCAAATATTAAAATAAATTTATTACATTGAGAAAGTGACTTTATAGGCAACCTAAGATTATTTATAAATTATGATTTATTAAGTCAAATATATAAATTTTTTGATTTGTCAAGAATTTTAGAAATGAATGAGGAATGGTGCGTTATTATTATTATTTTCGTTTTTTTTTTATTATACTAGCCAGTAAGAATCCAGTTTGTGTGTAAATTGAATGTAGCACCCAGATTAAATTTCGAGTGTACATAATCCCAGAGCTCTCTATGCAAAACGAATACCCTTTTGGTTAACACAGTCTAAAATGTCATAAAAAAATGAATTTTTAGCTTTACCATGTAGGAATGCTCCTTAGTTCATCCTCTATAATGCGTCTAATAGTCTTTATGTTCTTATATCACCTGTGGATTTCTATCACTTCATATTCGACGCTTTTGCTTTTTAGCTTACAAACTCATTTAGATATAAATATTATGGATAAAACTTCGTGAAAATAGCCCATATCTACAAGCGAAATCCAATTTTTTGGTGACTTATCAAGAAAGCTTGGCTTATTTTAATGTCATTTTATTTTTAAAGAAGATCGGTTTTTTTTCCTATTTCTGATGACTGTGAAGCACTTTAGTTTTTACTTTTACATATCTATCTATCTGATAATGGGCTTAAAAAATATATTGAGTTGTTGCTGAAAATTCATGTTAAAAGATTCCTTGAATCCAATAAAACAATTTCAGAGATTAATTAGAAAACATAATTAGATATCTATCTCACGAGTTTCCAAATAATAAAACTATAATAATAAAATCATTTTATACAGTTTATGTTAAATTGAAAGTTTTTTTGCCGAGAGTAGCAGAATTTTTATATATTGAAGGAGACAATAAAAGAGTGTGTCTTCTGCTGGAATTATAAATTTTATTTATTTTTAATTTTGAAAACTGCGCGTCAAACTCGAGACAGCAGCAAGCCAGCCAGTCAGCCAGTTCCAATCACCTCACATCAGTCTCAGCTGATGTGTAACTTAATAAATGAAAATTATAATTATTAATAAGAGATAATAAAGGACCTTACAAATCGATTTTTCAAGAAGTCTCCAACAGGAAAGTAATATGGAGAAAGACAGAGAGCAAGCAGTAAAGAACTCGATCGAAGAATTCAAAAAAGATAAAGCCAGAGTAGATAAAAGAAGGAAGGAATATGAATTCAAGAAAGATGAAATGGTATATGTCGAAACAGGCAGCAAATTAAACAAAAATAAACTAGACAAGATCAGAAGAGGACCTTTCCGAATTGTGCGAAAAATTTCAAATTCCATCTATGAAGTAGCATTTGAAAAAAAAAGGGAAGAAAACAACATTGTTTCACAAAAGAAAAGTTACTGCCAGCTGATGTCTCGGAGTGGGGAGATTTAAGTTTGAAAACTGCGCGTCAAACTCGAGACAGCAGCCAGCCAGCCAGTCAGCCAGTTCCAATCACCTCACATCAGTCTCAGCTGACGTGTAACTTAATAAATTAAAATTATAATTATTAATAAGAGATAATAAAGGACCTTGCATATTTATAACGAGACTATAGTTTCGAGGGCTTTGCCCTCTTCATCACTCTATTACAATGGATTCACAGGAATTAATTTATGATTCATAAATTCATTCCTGATTCATAAATTAATTCCTGTGAATCCATTGTAATAGACTGATGAAGAGGCAAAGCCCTTGAAACTATAGTCTCGTTATAAATAAATAAAATTTATAATTCCAGCAGAAGACTCACTCTTTTATTGTCTCCTTCAATACAGATTATGATTAAACAAACATAAAATATACAAACTTGAAAACTAGGATTATTTATAATTTTAAAAAAATAAATGAAAAGAAAGGATTTAAGATAATATAACAAGTGGAGGATTACAAGGAATAAACTTGCCTTGAGAGTCGGTGCGTCTTTTTCCTGGAGATTGACCTCGAGTTATTGTACCAGTCGAAGATGGAATATTTTCACGTCTAAGTGCAGTAGCGAAACCAGGTACTTTGGCATTTTCCATGAAGAGAGGACGGTGCGTTTGACGAGATAGGCCTATATAGAAATATTGTTGAAAAGAACAATTAAAATAATAAGTACAGATAGCCGCGTATAACATTGGTTAAGTACTGGAAAATGCCGGGTTAGGAGAATTCGTTTCATATGAAATAAAAACTAGTAGATATTCCAAAAATTAATAAAATCATTCTATTTGCTTTTTAAAACAAAGAGAAATAATTTAATAAAACAATAAATAATAGATTAAGAGTATTTCATCATATTTTAATATTATTTTTTCTGGTAAAAATTCTTCTGAGCGTTTTGATTTATATTCTCTACTTTTAATAAATATTTTGTTATTTTCGTTTGTATGGTTTTACCTGCGAGTTCTTTATAAGGTTTGGGGTAGGGAACTAAGCATTTGTGAATTTCTCTCTTAAATTTTACACTTCTCTGGGAATGAGATGACGGTTGCACTTAAAATCTCTCATTATGTGTTGTGGAGTTTTTCCCAATTAGACCGTGTTAGAGAGAAACTGTATTGAAGGAATGACGTGTTATACGGGAATTGCCTGTATTTATATTAATTAAATAAAAAAAAATGATCAAAATTTGCTTCAAATAAGCCCTTGTAGCCTTAGAAGTATGTTAAGACTAGCAAATGAGTGGACTCGGGTTGAAATCCTGCTCTGAAATTTTCAACGTTGACATCAGGTAACCTCCCTAAATAAAGATAGAGAACCAATTATGAAGGAGAATGAAGGGGTCATTTTCCAGAACAATCGGCTAGCCTCGGGGCGAATAATGAAAAAAGTTTATAATAGCTAGTATTCATTCATAGAATTGAATAAGTAAATTCTCGTTTTATAAATTAATTGTGTAGTTAATTGTTTCTCTGATTTAGACCATTCATGATGAATGAAATTAAATACACTAGTATTCTCATAATATATAGATTTTCTTGTTGATAGTAGTTATTGAGTTTTAAGAGAAAATTAATGAAGGTCTCTCTTCTTAATGCAAATAAGCAAACACCTATAATATATTCATTTATATAAAAGTGTTGGTTTATTTGCATGAAGCAGAAGGCCTACGAATTTAACAAGCCGGAGTTTTTCTGTTTTATCGATATAGAAAAAGCGCTTGATAAAGCCCAACTTAAGCACGTCATAAGAATCCTAGACAAGTTTAAAATCCCAGATAATCTCATAAACCTGATACAGGATATTTACTCGAACAACACCGCCAGAATAAAAACCGAAGGAAGACTGTCCGGAAGCATCCCAGTGAATCAAGGTATTAGGCAGGGAGACTCCCTTAGTCCGCTTCTTTTTAATTTAGTTATGGATGAAATCATTGGCGAAATCAAAAATCTAAAATATTCCTTGGAGGACGAGAATATAACATGCGTTTGCTATGCAGACGATGCAGCACTCGTTGCAGAAGATGAAGATTCCCTCCAGCGCCTCCTGTATAAATTTAGCTGTGTTGCGCATAAATTCGGTCTCACTCTGTCAACCAAGAAGACTCACAATCTCTAAATCACCACTCCGATGTAAACTACAACTATACGATACGATTGTCGAACAAGTCATGTCCTTCACGTACCTTGACATCCAAATGACCTCTCATCAAGACCTAGAAACAGAGGTAAGACATCAGGCAATAAAGGCCTCAAAAATATCGGGTTGCCTTAACAATGCAATCTGGTCAAATCAATATTTAAGAACGGAGGCCAAGATACGAGTCTACAAAACCGTAGTACGTCCAATATTAACTTACGCAGCAGAGACAAGACCCGACACTGCAAAAACTTCTCAATTATTGGAAACGACTGAAATGAAGACATTACGAAGGATAATGAACGTGACCAGGCTCGATAGAATGAAGAGTGAAGATATATAAAAAGGTGGGCGAATGGGTTCAAAGAAGAAGAGCGGAATGGTATGTGAGAAGAATGCCAGAAGACCGACTGGTAAAGAAAGTGATGACAAACAAGCCGGTCGGAATAAGAAGTAGAGGTCGCCCCAAGAAGAGATGGTATGACGTTCTGGAAGAAACAAACATATAGGTTTAAAAATAAGAAGAAGAAGGCACCCTAATTAATTTGCTCTTAAAACATTATTATATCAGTCCGTTACTTGTTTGACGTAACCTTCTCTTCATCTGCTTTAAGCACAATCAATTCTATAAAATTTATGAATGTTTTACATTTCATATCCTAAATTACATAATGAAAAACATTATTTTAATCTAAGATTTTTTACTTCTCTAATTCTATCAAGAGCTTGTTTAAGGTAGTTGTTCCGCCAAATGCGTTTTCTTAGGATTTTTTTGAAATTTATACCGATTATTATTTAAATACTTCTGCATCGATTGATGGCAAAACGAAATTTATGAACAATACAGTTCCGGAGATATTAAATTTCAAAAACCGAGTTTTTCAGGCTCTTTAACATTGCACTATACGGGATATCAGAAAATTTACATACATATTTAATTATAATTAAGAAACCCTTCTTACAATTTTTATAAAAAACTAAACCAACATTAAACAATAACCGATTCATATTTTAAGACAATTTTGATTCTTAGTTACAAGACTAGTTTCTGAGATAATAAGGAATAAATAATGAAAAATGTATGTATATATATATTATTATATAGTGATGCATTTCCATAACAAAATGCATAGTATAAGAGGAAGCAGGTCACGTAATTGAAAATTTTAAACATTAAATTATACATATATATATATTTAGATTTACTTACGTGAAGCTTCGTGTCTTTGAGCAAGCAAATTGAAAACAGGAGGTGAAGGACAAGGTTGTACTGAAGTAGGAAGGTCAAGAAGTCGAGCTATCATATGCATTTTTTTCTGTCGAGCTTTTAGCCGGCCTTTTGTCAATCTATTTAATAATTAAACAAATCAATCTTATTATAATGGTTCCTTTTATATTCTAAAGAAAATAATTATCTAGGAATGCTCAACACATGGCATTAATTTAAAACATGTAAAAAGTTAATTTTGCCGATAGTAGTTTGATTTTATAGGAAAAATTAGTGCGAGCGTCCATTGATTAATCTAAGATGTTTTAGATAATTTATCTTACATGTCAGAAGGATTGTATTCGCCTCCTTCGGGAACAATAAACTTCAAGGAGATTAACATCTTGATTCCCATAATAGTCGTTCAATTACCTTGGAATTTTGAATAAATACAAAAATTCGAAACACTCCAATTTTTATTTGGACTACAGATAGACCTCAAGTTACGCTGTACTTTTATTAGGCGGTTTCGATAAAAGGCGATTTACAAAATTATGGAAAATTCTTAGTTAGCGGAGAGTTTAGATAACGCAGTTTCTGTATAATCCGAAATTTTATTAGCTGGTTATTTGTCAGATGGGTTTCGTCTGATAAGACAGTCAATGATTTGCCCGAATAGCATTTTGGCACTTGGATTCAATTCCCGAAGGGATTAATACAACTCTTCTGACTTAGAAAAATTATCAATAATTTATGAAATAAAGCAGAGGAGAAGATCAATAATTTTTCTTAAAATTAAATTAAATTTTTTAAACTTTTCATTGAAAGTTTAATTTTTTGTTGAATGAAAATGTCAAGTGTGAAAACAAAATAAAACACTTGGTTTCATCTTTTTATTTAAGTAAATAAATTGTCTTGGGTATCGCTAAATTTATATTTAATATTTAGAATATGAATTAAAATAAATGTCATCAAAAAAATTAAGATATTATTAAATATATCGAACCTTTGTTTGGCAGCCATACAACGAATATGATCGTCGAAAATAAATTTTGCTGAAAGGAGAGGGACTCGATTGGTTGAACTGGATGACAATGGCCGATGAATTGTAATGTGCAAACAGCGAGAGTCATCTTTGTCGCCGATCACTTCGATATCCTAAAAATAAAAATAACAGGAATATTTTTATTTTAGATTAGGATGAATTATTATGGTCTTCTTGCTTATTTTATTATTATTTGTAATATTGTGTACAAAAACGGTGCTTCAAAAGCAAAGCCAGGAACGAGAGAAATGAAGAAAAAGAGGGAGGAAACAAAAGACGGTTTCAGCTTACGGGACTTCTTTAATCTAAATTGATTTCAAATTCAGTTTAACTAGGTAGGTTCAGGTTTAATTTACATAAGGAAGGGTTATTTTTGCTATAGTAAAAGTTCTTACAGTGAATAGACTTATGAGAAAAATGCAAGTTTCTGCCCTCCTAAAATTGTCAAGTATTGTACTATAAAAATCAATCAAGATGACAAAACTTAAAAGCTTTCATTTTACTTATATAATTTATAAATCACAAGGTTAGAAACCTATTATTAATCTATGTCAAAAACTAAAATGGGATTCACAAAAAATAACAAAACGACTCTTTTATACAGATAAAATAAATAGCCGCTAGTAGCTGAATTATGATGATTTCCAAAGAAAATCACTAAAGATTGTCAACTAATAGGAGACCCGGCTCTAACCAACTCACTCGACTCCCTGGCTCACCGAAGAACCGTTTCTGCCCTTTCCCTGTACTACAGATACTATCACGGTGTCTGTTCAGTCGAGCTGAAATCAATTATCCCCCCTAAAGCCCTCTTTACGAGAAACACGCGGTTTTCGAACGCCCAGCACCCCTTCGCTGCCAAATTGGATAAAAGTCGAACAAGCGCTTTCGCCAACTCTTTTATCCCTAAGACCTCCAGAGACTGGAACTCGCTCCCTGCCACCATCTTTCCCGCGACTTATAACCTTCAGCTATTTAAGACCCGTATCCACAGATACCTTCGACCCCCGCCCAGCCCATAAAATTCTTTCTTCTTCTTTTCACGATGGAGGGGCCAACCCAGGCCTTTAGGGGTTGCACCTTTTTGGTGTAACTCCTTCTCTCATCATTTTCATTTAAAAAAACTACTAAATCCTAGTCGTAGGGATAATTTTTATTATATGACACTTCCCAGGGGGAGTAAACACTTCTGACATATAAAAAATTTCATCCTTAACCCCTCGGATTTAGTAGTTGACAAACTCTCGCTCTTTTCTAAATTTTAAAGACCCATACTTTCTCACTTTTTTAATTAAAGATACTTCAGTGATTTTTCTAAGTACTAGTCCAGTATTTCCCAAACTTTGTTCCGGAGAAAAAAAATGTCTATCATTAGAAAAAATTAAAATAAAAACTTTTTTCATAATTTTACCAAAATTCGATCATCGTACATGTAGCAGTGAAATGGGCAATTTATTGAGTTTAATAAAGTCTATTTAAAATAAATAACCTGATTTTTTTATTAACCCATTTATCAAAAATTAAAATTAGCACTTTAAATAATATAACATATGTTTATAACATAAAAACTTTACAAACAAATACTGGCCCGCGGTCGAAAAAGTTTGGAAATGCTGTACTAGATATTGAGGGCCTAAAAGAGAATTAAGGTTCTGTCAGCATCCCCAGTTCGATTCTACTAAGTGTTTCTCTAACCTATCCCCCTTTTTCGACTGTTTCTATTAAATTTTTTTTCGTCTGGTGTTGTTTTAAGGTTAATAGTCAAGCAGGCCAATGTAAAATTAATATTTTTAATAAATATAATTTGATTGAAATTGAATGGAAATTTCAAAGATATAAGAGGATGTTTACTTGAAGAAAGCCGACAAACTTGGCAATGCCCCAACCAAGTCGTCGAGTTTCAGGTTCGACAAGGATTAATTGGACGGCATCGATGACAAGAAAGCGTCGAAGCTTGTGACTATCTTTTGAGACAACTGTGCACGCAATGAGATCGCTGTTATCTGAAATGTATGCAATAAAAAGTGATTACTACATGCACATTGAATATTGAACACACAAACTTTATCAACACAAAGATTGAAAAATAGGACCTTCTGAGGTATTTTCTTAATAACGTACAAAATCTATTAAAACTATTACATTATAAATGATTATGTTGAATTTTATTGTCGAGGCTTTAGAGATCGGAATAGTGATGTAAAATATTTTTGGACCAATGATTGTGAAATTAGAAAATTATTTAAAATTTTCTAGTGATTTTCACAACTTTTCGGTTTCTAATTTCTAAGTCGTTTTCATATTAAGAAAAATATAGTAAGAAACACCTCAATCTATCGTTAAGGTTACCATGAATCTCTCTTAATTATGGAAAATTTTAAATATTTTTAATTTTATTTGGTCAAACCTGAAAAATCTTCTAGAATATGTTGAATATACCGGGTGAGTTTTTTATCTTGAGACAGACTTATAACTCAAAAACAGTGCATTATATAAAAAAGTTTCAAATAAAAGATTATTTATATCGAGGGGGAAACTAAACTAACCAACCAAAAGTCCAGGCACGTTATAAATTCACATGAAGCTAAAAAAATTTTTATTTTTGACAAGGCTTGGTTCGATCACATATGTGTACCGCATTTTGTGTATGACTCCTAATTGACTGAAGATGGCCAAATAAAATTCATGCCGAAACGTCTTATTAAAGGTGTTTTATTGAACCCAGTGATTCCATCTTTGGCTGATACCTCCTCCTTCATCTAGTACAGTTTCATCACAGCCACGAACTCTAACAATAAATAAACTTTTATTTGAAACTTTTTTGATATAATGCACTGTTTTTGAGTTATAAGACTGTCTCAAGATAAAAAACTCACCCGGTATATATGATATAAGTAAATATTGAGATATTAAGTATTTGTTATATTTAATTACTTTCTTCCTTTTCAAGTTTTATAAGTTTGAGTATGTAGAATAATAATAATTAATTCCACCCTTATTTATATATAATTGAATTATTATTTAAAATAATTTAATAAAAGCCGACTTAGAGAAGAGAGCGAAATTTTGATAGAGGTTTTTTTAATTAAATTTTATTTTAAGATATGGTAAAATATTAAGAAATTTTTTTAAAAAGTTTAATATATATAAAATATCATAAAATAGAAACACAATATTGTATGTTTTAAATTAATATATAGACTCAATCAAAATGTATTTATTTGTTCATTAACAGAATGTTTTCTAAAGAATTTTATTAGAAATATATTTTTATTTATTTTCAATGATAAAACTTATTTAATCAATAAAAATTGATTCATTTTTAAAGACCTGTTAATTCTTTTTTCACTTTAAATTTTCATTAAGAATTAAAATAAGTAATTTTAAAAATGGTTTTATAGATAGCAAAACAAAAAAATATATAATAATTTATGGAGAATCAAAAAATGAAGTTTAAAAGTATTCTATATTATAAATAAAATTTAAAACAAAACAAAAAGCAAACATTAATTAATTTTGGCTAGTTTTCCTAATCATTAACTTATCCCCACATTATATTTTAATATATAATGTTAGTGGTTATACATGCGAAACAAATATAAGCACGTTAATAAAATATTTCATTGTCTAGGTTAGAAAAGGAATGTTAAGATGTCTTTGAGTGGAAGTGTTTGTGTGTCGATTGTGCCAGACTCACTTGAGACGAAGTCTAACTTACTAAGGTCGAGCGCGTGGTCGACCTGCACACAGGTTTGAGGATTGGTTAATGGCAATAACTGCGAAGAGTTGGATCCATTATTCGTATCCGAAGATGAATTACAACCAAGACTATAGGAAAGTTCACGTATTAGGAAGAATACACGGATGGCTCGACGAGCTCTTTCAACCTGAGTAGATAAAAAATATTTTTCTGAGTTAATTTATTGCTAAAACCACAACACGAAGCATGAACAAATAAATACCTCTCCACAAGGAAGTCTCTTGCTGAATTCTATTCCAGTCATCGGAGTGCCTGTTGGAGGCAAAAGAATATTCGCATCCATTGTAAGCCATTCTACATTTAACGGTTTTTTTTTCATTTCATTATATTCATCTTCGAACATATCCAAGAAAAAATCTTCACTTCTGTTAAAAGAATTGAATAAAAATTAAAGAAAGTTTAGTATAGGTATATATTAGCCCAGTCGTCCATTGGAAGCGACAACGCGCTACTGAGATGAAGCAAACGGAGTAGAGTAGTATTAGTAGTAGTATTTAGTAAATAGATTATTGGCTCATTGTCGCGCTTCATCTCCGTAGCGCATTGTCGCTTCCAATGGACGATCGGCTTTATAGTGTTTCATTTGAAAGCAACTTTTTCTTTTTAATACTCAAAAATCTTGTAGTATATATATGTAGAAAAAAAAACTCACGCAAAGAGAGGTCGCTCAATAATTTATGTTTTCGCAATTAAATATGATGTGAATGAAAAATTATACTTTTTTTTAAATAATTATTGCCATTCATTGGTTTTTCGCTCTATCATTTGCCATTATGCTCATTTTGTAAAGGTAAAATTTCATTTTAAAAATATCTACCTAACAATAATTTTAGCTAGAACTGGCTCTTCCAAGTTGATTTTTCGAAAAAATTTGTCTAAGACAAATTACATTTAAGGTTAAAATTTTCATTCAAAAATTTTTTAATTTGAATTTATTTTATTTAGGATGAATCTAAGATTTTAGTAGAAATATTTTTACACATTGTACCATATATCAGAGTCTCAAAAGTTTGGCTAACGGCCCAGAGAAGCTAGTTAGCGCTTGGGTTCAATTCCTGAGGGGACGAAGCCCTCTGATATGCAATGTAAAATATTTCTACTAAAATCTAGATTTGTTCCTAAATAAAATAAATTCATTTATTAATATTATAATGGTTATGTACCTAATCTGGGTTGATTTTTGAAAAAATTCCATTTTTTCAAAAAAAGAGACACTCAAAAAGATGCTTAAATCTTGAAGCTAATTATAAAAAATCAAATTAAAAATTTTTTACTTTACTATAAAAACGTTTTCATTAAAGTATTTATACAATGAATCGTCAAGAATTTGTGGCGAGCAACACCAATTGCTTTTCCTTCAGCTTTGAAGCCTTTGCCAGTCAATGAGCAGAAAAACTCCCTCCATAGTCACACCTCTTTCGGAGCTCACAAAAATACTCCGTTCCGATTAAAAATCAAAATAACAAGATGGTTAGAAATCGAATAATACCTTGTAAAAATTCCTTAGAAGTGAAGTACTCTGTTCTCTTGCACCTTCAACAGCTGCCAAATGTCCATCATGTAAAACACTTGTTCCACTTTTAATAACTAGTTGAGCGAGAAGACGAGTAGCTAACTCTAAGGTTACAAGACGTATTTTGCAATCTGATGTGAAAAAAAAAATTAAAAATAAGTGAATTCTTGTTAATTAAAGTTGCTGAAATCAAAAGTTTGTCAGAGTGATATGATACAATGTTGATAGAAAATTAAGGAAAATATTTTTTTTTAATTCTCTATAAAAATTCATGAAGAACCGACCTTATTTCTAAAGTCGTGATCAAGTAAGTAATAATAGTTGCAAAGAGAATCACTCAAATCAGGGGCCTTCTATTGAAAGGTACCTATTTATAAGAGTGATCAGTCACCATTTCACATAGAAAAAAGTGATAATCACACAAAAAATAAGTGGATTAGTAATAAAACAGGGTTGGACTGCCGTTTTAATTTTGTGTGTAAAGTGTATAAGTATTTACATTTAGCAGTAGGTGGAAAAATTCATTTATTTCTCTGTAAGCTTCGAACGTTTTAGCAATATTATCACTACGTTGGATCATTAACGGCTCATGAAAGGCGAAATCAGAAGATAGTGAATGTTCGGATTTTTTTTAAAGCAATCGAATACTGAGAATACACCACCTATATCCTGACTGAGTCTTGCATTACCGTAAGGAAGGAGTGATAAAGGGAAGACCAAGGTGTCTGTGCACCTGGATCTTGATGGATTAAAGACTTTAAGAAAGGAAGACAGAGATAGAGTTTCAGTCCCTAGAAGTTATGAGAATAAATACGAGGATAAGTCAAAAATTACTTACACTTTTCGTTCTACAACTTTATTAAACTAAGATAGGTGTACAACAGATACATTATTTTTCGATATAGTCTCCACCTTTAGCAATGCATTTGGTCCAGCGAGCCACAACCTTCCGGATGCGTTCCTGGTAGAAGGTTTTCGGTTGGTCATGAAGCCACTTTTGCAACGCATCCCCAACGTCTATGTCGGAGGCAAATCGACGACCTCTCAAAGCTTCCTTGAGCGGCCCAAAGAGATGAAAGTCTGAGGGAGGGAGATCTGAGCTGTAGAGAGGGTGGTCTCAAAGCGTCTCAAAATTGACGGTCGCCCAGCTCCCTCTTTTTGTGTTACGCTCGTTCGGTCACTTTTAAACATTTCGATCCATAAAAAACGCTTTTACGAGATAAAGCACTTTCCCCGTATTGCGCAAAAGTCTCCGGTGAATTTCAGCACCTTTCACACCCTCTTTCACATCCTTGTTGCTCCTCTTTGGACAACTGAAGCGATCGTGATTAAATTCCGCACACGTGACCACAGACGCGCCAATTCAGCGCATGCGGCCGCCTCCTATCTTAGTTTAATAAAGTTGTAGAACGAAAAGTTTAGGTAATTTTTGACTTATCCTCGTATATTGACGAATGAACAGTATTTCTGTAATTTCAAATTGAAGGAGGGTAAGGAGCCGACGAATCGTTTGTTACGCGTTAAGCAGGCTTTGGGGGAACTTTTGATTTCATCTCATCTGAGCACATGTCATGATAGTTTCTATAAAATATACAAAGCGGGGAAATAATTCTTTGATGGACCAGCGAGTCAAGGAGTAGGTATGTTACGTCATTTCTTAGTCTGGTAGCTCGTTTTTAAATTGTATTCAGGATGACTATTCACAGATGCTAACTGTAGAAGATAGGAATGGATTTGGGCCTTGAAAAGTTACGGAGGTATAAAAAATGACTGGGCCGAAATAAGAATCCTATCATTGTAAAATATTCGTTGATATCAAATATAAATTTGATCATTTTAATTATTGAGTGCTAGGATCTGTCTATCTTTTATAAAGAAAACGTTTTGATTTTCATACTATGATTAATATACAATTTTATAAAAAAATATTCCACAATTATTTATATCAACTCATATCTTTTAATTGTACAGAAGCTTGTGATAGCATTCAGGAACACTAATGATGTCACGCTTAGATTCATGAAATATTCGAAGATTAAAAATGAATAAATAATTTAGAGAAAAGTTAAGTTTTTCACTTTTTTAATGCACATCACTTTTTCTAACTGTAAATACACTACTATTATTTTTCAGCTTTGTAGAATGTTTTGAAATAACGTCACCGTAGTATTATCATGGGATTCCTTTCGACAGAGAACAAGATAATACTAGAATGACGATAAATTCAAGGCATAATCAAATAATAAGTATCATTTCTATTTTGATTATTGCAAAAAGATGGATAAATATTAAATAATAATTCCAATTAAAAGAAGTGATTTTTAGTTCATTTTTTATAAAGACTTACTTGACTGGCAACTGCTGTTAATAATCTTGATTAATCTTTCAACAAGAGGGATATTATATTTAATACGTGTTTCTGATCTTTCTGACGGACTTAATACCGTATCAAGCAATTCTTTATCAATTCCTGAAATTAGAAGGGAAATTATTTGGTTTTATTGAAATAGAATCAGAATGTTTTAAATATATTCAAACAAGATACCTTTATTATAAGCCAATGCATAGAGGAGGCATAAAGCAAAAAGGGCTGAATAATCGTTTTCATTACATTGTAAGGTAGTTAAAATTACATCAAGAAAGGGTTTATCACATATCGGTTCTAAAGATGGTTCTAAAATTTAATATTTATTAAAATTAGTAGAAATAATATATTTTATTGTGATGATACTCATTTGAACTCACCAAATGCCAATTTTTCTTTTTCTTCATCAGTAAAATTTCCTTTAGGAACTTCACCAGGAAAATTACTGTCAATCCCAGTTGCTCCTTCTCTACTTTCTATATCGCAGTCATCAGTAATTTCTTCAAAAAAGAGAAATAAAAAGGTTAATTCAAACTAATTATTTATGGAATAGTTTAGATTTTAGAAGTGAGAAAATTTATGAGATTTTTTTTGGTTTAACTCATTTGTAAAATAAACGGACGTGTTCTGATGTGACCATCCACTTGACTTTACCATACAACCTGGGCCCTAAAATTATTTATAATCATGTAGGGGGTGGGGTTAGTTTTTGCATTTTTATACTTCTGGTGTCCCACTGATTATGTATACAAAATTTGGTTGAGTTTGGAAAATGGCCAAGATTTTCATTTTTTGACCCTACACCCGCACCCCCACCCCATTTTGGGAGGTTAGTTTTTGCATTTTTAGACTTCTGGGGGTCCACTGATTATGTATACAAAATTTGGTTGAGTTTGCTCAAACGACCTAGATTTTTAATTTTTAACCCCCCTCCACCAATTTTGGGTCGATATGCACCAAAATCTAATCAGCTCTTAATCTCAATGGACCAAAACTACCTGTGAAATTTGGTTTCAATATTCACACTAGTTTTAAGCTAGCTCGTCCACAAAAATTTGGTAACGCACAGACTAACTAACAACTAGACAGACTAACAGACATTTTGACTAAACAATTTTTATCTCGAAAAATTCGATGTTCACTTATTAAAGCTTTTTTGTAGAGCGAAATGCCATGGTTTCGCTCAATTTTTTTAATCAAAATAGTTTCAGCCGTTTTTGAGATATTTCAAAAAAAAGAAGGAAAAAAACCACTTTTTTCATGCACGATTACAATACTTGACCATACCCTGTATGGTAAAGTAACAAGAAAATTTTTTCTGACTGATCACTCATGGTGAAGCATCTATTAAGATGTGGATTGTAAACATTTCTTGACCGTTTTATTCCTTCTGTTTGTTGCCCTGTGATGCGTTGTTGTTAATCAAAATCTTTATGTAATCTTTAACAAATGTTCAGATGAGCCAAAGATTGGCGAAACTAGTAAAAATAAACATTTTAACATAAAAAATGTCTTAAATTTTATTTATCTATATTTTTCTTGATATAAGTAGGAGTTAAACCAAAAAAAATTCTCATAAATTAATTATTTATGGATTTTAATTATATAATAAGAGATTTCTAGAATGTTTATTATTCTGAACATAAAAAAATGTATAAGGTAAAATGCTTTCATGTTTAAAAATTATATTAATAAATAAAGAATATAAAATGTAACAGTAATTAATTGTAGAATTACTCACTATGAAAATGCATTTGGATTTAGGAATCAAAAAGTTTATAAAAAATAAAAAATACAATAAATTATTTAAATTTTAAAAAAATTTTAAAAGCAATAAGTTTGAAGTAATTTTTGGAGAAGGACTGATAAGTGAATTGAGTGGATATTGATGAGGCAGTCCAAAATTCAAAAATTTAAGATAATTTAAACTATCTTTTTAATTGAAGAAGACAATAACAGAGTGTGTCTTCTGCTGACGATGGTTATAAATAAAATTTATAATTCCAGGAGAAGATACACTCTTTTATTGTCTCCTTTAATATATAAAAATTCTGCTAACCTCGGCACAAAAGCTTTCAATTTATCTTTTTATTCATAAACCGACGTTTCGGAGGCTTATTCCCTCCTTCTTCAGGGTTTTGAAATGTCAGTGTAGGAAATCCACATTCCCTCTGTCTCCACTCTCAGTGGCAGTAACAATATTATATCGTATTTCATTCTCAGCAGAATCACTACACTAAATTCTGCTGAGAATGAAATACGAAATAATATTGTTACTGGCACTGAGAGAGGAGTCAGAGGGAATGTCACATTGGATTTCCTTCACTGACCTTTCAAAATCCTGAAGAAGGAGGATGAAGCCTCCGAAATATCAGTTTTTGAATAAAAAGATAGTTTAAATTATCTTCTTTTTTTGAATTTTGGACTGCCTCACCAATATCCACTCAATTTAAAAACAACCTTTGTTTAAATTGTGTTTTCATGGATGTATTTATTTTTGTTGAGGGTGAATGGTGTAGGTTCTTAGTGAAACATATTAAATAAAGTATAAAGAAATTTTTGAAAAAATTTTTAGAAACTTTTAAAATTAATAATATAAAATACTAGGTAGGTTTCACATAAATAAAAGATCAGATGCTTGTTTAGCACGACTCTATATACCTTTCGGGGTATAAGTCCATCTTCAGGAGTTCACAAAGGTCAAGTGTCCTGACTTATACCCCGAAATACTAATATAAAGTGGTGGTAAACAAGCATCTGATCTTTTATTTATGTGAAACCTACCTAGTATTTTATATTTTAAATTTTAAAAAGTATCTAAAAAAATTTTCTTGATGTATTTATTTATCAACAAAAATATAATTCTCTGTCCCTCTGTGCTATTAGTTGAAAATCTTTCCAATAAAGACAATTAATTACCTGATTGGGAATCTTGACTTGCAGTCTCTAAAGATTTTTCTAATGTTTCACTCGGGGCAACAAATCCTGGTTTCAAACTTAATTCCATCTTTAAAAGAGAAATATTATAAATAAAAAATTTGGCATAAAATAAATGGAAATGTATACTTACCATTTGATCGGCTAATTTCTCGCAAGCTCCCTGAGAGAAAACTTGAAGATCCCCTTCTAAAAGAATAGCTGCTAGGGTGTGAACAAGAGGACGATAGGTTAGAATAAGAAAGACTTGGGAGAGGAGAAATAGGGAAACAACGATGCTAACGTGTGGTTTATTTGTTGTCAGCTCCTAAAATAGAAAAATGTTTTTAGATAATCGTATAATAATTCATTTCTGTAATATAGTCTGCTACCTCTTGCTTTTCTTCAAGTTGTTTTCGTTGAATAAGTGAGTAAACATACAATGGAATGAGAAGTTTATTTAATAGATGGTCAGAGAGCACTTGATTGAGATGATCAATTTTAAGACATAAAATGTCATTTAAATAATGAAGATGATCCAGATGTTCGGCTACGAGATCAGCAAGACGATTTTGACTCTGATGACTGAGATGTTAACAAATAAAATCTATATTCAAAATAATAATTCATAAAGAAATAGATAAAATATTTTTCTCTTACTCGGCGTCATTCCTCACACAGTTATCTAATTCTAGAATATGATTTCCAATAAACCAGACAAGATTAGAAAAATATGGAGCAGCGGTTTTATCACGTATAAACTGAAGCATAGATGTGTCATCGACTCGATAGACATTTAAGGTAAGAGTTCTTACAGCAATCCGGACCATACTTTCAGGGTGCTTAAAGAATTTAATTGCCTCCGTATATAAAGGAAAATCATTGGTATGCTATAAAAACAAAAAAATAAAATAAAATAATCATTGATGAAGGTGCTGATGGCTTATGTATAATAATTAGATGCTGTTTTGCTGTTGTGATAACACATTTGGTTCAGATGAAGACAAGGAATTTTATTCAGGTTCAATAATGAAATGTATTGTCTTGTTTAGATGTTTTATTTTCAAATCACGAGTTTCGGCGGAGACTCTCCACCATCATCAGTCTAAAAGTTTTCTTACTGTATACTATGAACTTGTATTGAGCGCTACATAATTCAAACACTGGTAAGCGTTCACTTTATTTAATAGGTGCGTGCAAAAGTTCGTGTGGAGTTTCAGTAGATGGAGTTATGAGCGTCGTAACGTGTTGTCATTAATGCCTACTCCTACATATTATATATCCTAGGAAAGGTGACGTCTTCAGCTTTCATTTAAAAAAAAATCATTTGTTTTCATACAAACTGCTTCGATAAATATCACTTTAAAAATGAATATCGATAAAGTGAATTTACGGCATGTGCTTTACGAGTTTCGGAAGGGAATAAACGTTGCCGCAGCCGTGAAAAACATTCAAGATGTTCAGCACCAGCTAAACGAACTGTGGAAAAATGGTTTGCTAAATTTCGGCGCGGAGAATTTAACCTTGAAGACGATGCTCTCAGTTTGGTGGGATTGCAAGGGCATAATCTATTTTGAGCTTCTCCCTGCTGGCGAAACGATTGATTCGGACAAGTACTGTCGCCAATTAACGAATTTGAATCGAGAAATCAAAGAGAAACGTCCGTTTTGTCAAATCGCAAGGGAGTCATCTTTCATCAGGACAACGCCAGACCACATGTTTCGAAAAAGACGCTGTGCAAGCTGAAGAGCCTGAAATGGGATATCCTAACGCATCCACCGTATTCTCCTGATATCGCACCATCTGACTATCACTTGTTCCGGTCATTGCAAAATTATTTAAATGGAAAAAACTTTGACTCTTTGGAGGCCTTAAAAAACGCCGTGTCTTCGTTCTTCGAATCTAAACCGCGCAGTTTTTATGATCGAGGCATCCGTCTGCTGCCAGAACGTTGGAAAAAGGTTATAGAAAACGATAGAGAATATATCATTGATTGAATAAAGATTTTTGTTTGCCTAATCGCTGTGTGACTTTTACTCACAAACTCGAACTTTTGCACGCACCAATATATTTGGATTATGCAAGAAATTTTTACCTTAACTGAAATTAATAATTGAAAACCAACCAATAACATATGTATGTTTGTTGCCAAGCTTGCATTTTTTGTATTTATTTTATTTTAATTTAATTTCATTGTCTATTTTTAGACTGATGATGGTGGAGAGTTTCCGCCGAAACCGTTTTGTGATTTGAAAATAAAACATCTAAACAAGACAATACGTTTCATTATTCAACCTTAATCAAATTCCTTGACTTCATCTGAACAACACATATCTGGTTCAAAGGGCTTAAATACCTCAAAACAGCATCTAATTATTAAAATAATCATGTTTCATAATAAAATTTAATAAAAAAATTGATATTACCTCGTTATAGAAAAAATGTATAGTGTGCGTATTTAACTTCAATGAAAGTGTTTTTAAAAATGAAATATAATAAGCCATAACTTCTTCATCAGAAAAATCAAATTTGTGTACAATAATAGAATTTACATGATTATTACTGAGTAGATAATCTACAAACAAAAATTATTAACAAAGTGATAATAAAATAACTGAAGAAGTTCAAAGATTATTTACTAAAAAAATACTTACATAAAGAAGTTTCATTTCTAATATTTTCAAAAAGAATATTGAGCGTTTGTAAAAGTTGAACACATACGTAACTTCCACATTTTTGTTTCATGATTTTAAGAAAAAAAGACAGCATGTTTTTTTCCAGGAAAAAACTAAGTGAAATATTGGGAAAAAATAAATTAGTATAAATATATTGTTATAGCATGGTTACTCAACCTTTGGGTCAGGACAATGTATTGGGTCGCGCCGAAATTTTACAGTAATGGGTCGCAAATTATTATAAAAATTATATAAACATTAGTGAAGCTAGTTCTCGCCAAATATAACAATTTTATATTTGCGTCGCGGTACAAGTACAAAATATTTAATTAATAAAGTAAAGGGAGTGTAGTTTCACAATGAATGAAATAAAACTCAAAGAGGTTTATACAGACTCAGTAAACTCCTGATGATGGACTAATAACCCGAAATATATTGAGTCTGTATAAACCTCTTTGAGTTTTATTTCATTCATCGTGAAACTACACTCCTTTACTTTATTAATTAATATCATGTTTCACCTAAAATCTACATCACTTTCCCTAAGTAAAAAAAAAAGTACAAACAAATTTCGTCGCTGTTATATCAAAATGTCTTATCGTCGCCTTAGGGCCGGTTCTATGTCGCAAATTAAATGCTTTTTAAAAGTAACAAAGGGTAGATGGTAATGGAGGGACTGGATGGCCAATCAGATGAAAGGGTCTGTCATCTGATTGGTCATCCCAGCCGGTACAAGGTGAATTTTAAGGTTTTACCCTTTGCAAACGTTTAAAAAGAGTTTACCAACCAACATACAACTGGCCCTTAGAGTGTAAACCTGCTAACTCACAACAAAGAAATTTTACAGAGGCAGAGAAAAAACAAACAAAATTTAATAATGTTGTTATGGAAAAAAATTATTTTTCACATTTTTTTTTCAACAGCTTACGATCGTAATTTTAAGTATCAGTTTTACTTACTCTTTTTCTTGCGAATGGTATTTATATGTCATCTATGATAAAAAATGTATTTAGCAGGTTCACACTCTAAGGCGACGTTATTTCAAAATTATCAAAAAAAATTATTGAAGAAAAACACTTGTATTTGTTAACTATATCTGCTCTCAAAATTGTGTATATCAGGTGATAGAACTCAAGTTACAGATTAAAAACAAAACAAAGTATTTTTAGGGTTAATATAAATAATGAAAACTAAAGTTTTTCTTAGCTACTGAAAAGTGATGATTTTTACATACAACATTTTGATATAACAGCGACGATTTGTTGGGTCTCAGTATGAAAGGGTTTAGAAACGCAGATTATAGTATATATGAGCCGTTTATTTTGAAAGTGGCGTAAGTCCAATTTTGAAAAAAATGAGTTATTAATGTCAGTTTCAGTTAGACATGATGTCTTCTTTTCATATTTATAATATCTCAGTTAATGGAGTACAATATCCTCATGAATTCGTCAAAATAAAAGTATCAAAATATATATAAATATATGTATTTATAAAAATAAAAATATAAATATCTCGAAATAACAAACAATGGACTTACGCCATTTTCAAAATAAACGGCTCATATGTATATTGTTTACTATACTTACTCAAACACACTACTATCATTTTGATCACCCCATATAAGAATTTCAGCAATTGATCGCAAAGTTTCCACAAGAAGACCACGGTTGTGTTCCGAGACGGTTTGATTTTTTGATAATACATTATATAAGTATCTATGGCAAAAATATAATCAAGTATCAATTTAAAATATATAATGTAAATAATTTTAGTAAGGATCAAATATTTTAATAAAATTCGTTTATTTAACAAAAAGCTTTGAAAAAATATTTGTAAAAATTATAGGCCAGGGTCTAAATATAAAGCCAATTCGAAAGGGTATGATTTTAAGGGCCAGTTGTATGTCGGTTGGTAAACTCTTTTTAAACGTTGGCAAGGATAAAGCCTTAGAATTCACATTGTGCCCGGTGAGATAGCCAATCAGAAGAAAGTGCCTGTCATCTGAATGGCCATCCCATTGGGCACAAGGTGAATTCTAAGGCTTTACCCTTTGCCAACGTTTAAAAAAGTTTACCAACCGACATACAACTGGGCCTAAGAGCTTAGTGTATCTAAAGCACTGCTCACACGGGGATACTCCAATCTCGGATACTAGGCGACTAGAATGTCGAGTAGATTAGTTACTTGGATTCATTCAATAAAGAATGATGAGTGAACAAGAATTTAATAGAATAGAATATTAAACTCGCAACTTTAGTAGCGGCCGTGTGAGCATGATGGGCAACTACAGTCTCTAGTCTCCAAGTCTCCGTAGCTCAGTCGCCGAGTATCCGAGATTTGAGTATCCCCGTGTGAGCAGTCCTAAGTGGTCAATCCCCAAAATTGCGTTCCTTCAATAACTTTTTTCTAAATCTATTTTAAAATTAATTTCAATCAAATATTTATACAAAGATTGAAAGCAATCAAAATTATTTTAAATTGAAAGTTTATTTTTGCCTAGATTAGCAGAATTTTTATAAATTAAATTGAAGGAGACAATAAAAGACTGTGTCTTCTTCTAATCTCGTGATAAATTAATTAAAAATTTATAATTCCAGCAGAAGACACAGTCTTTTATTGTCTCCTTCAAAATTATTCTGTTGAATGGTAGAAATCCAGGATCATGATTTCCTATTAAAAGATGCAATTTTATCCCTTGATAAAAAATTGCAATATTCTTTGCTTTTAATGATAAGTGAGGTAATCTCATTGCAAAAATACGAGGGGTGAACCGCGACCTAATATGACTGTACACCTACTTCCACTTGTACTTCCAAATATTTCCAAGTACTTTCAAATATTTCCAAGCACTTTCAAATATTTCCAAGTACTTCCAAATATTCCCAAGTACTTCCAAATATTTCCAAGTACTTCCAAATATTTCCAAGTACTTTCAAATATTTCCAAGTACTTCCAAAGAGGTGTACACCTACTTCCAATAGTGGATCACCCCTCGCAAAAATACCTGCCAGATAAGCAAAATTTTTCTGCTTAAAAATTCAATAAAATTTAGTGCTAAATTATTTTTGAATTTAAGAGGCCCAATAATTCAATACGAATTTGTGAAAGCCTCAATAGTGATTTTCGAAGGACATCACTGTTCCGAGATACATAGTTTGGGAGACCCTGATCTAGAATGACAGTTAAAAATGATGATTGCTCATAAAACTAGAATTAATTAATATTAAATGATTTCTATCACTGTAGATGAAAATTCCATAACCTTGATGGGATCAGGAACCAACCAGACCTGTCCAAGCTATTATTCTGAATATCTTGGCTATTATATTTAAATATATACAACCTAGTGAAAGGTGTCCTAAGAAACATTTTAAAATTAAGTTTGGGATTTTAAACTACAGTGAAACAGAGGTCTAGTATATTAATTTGAATGATATACAAGATTTGTTCCATTATATATTATGAATTAAATTGAATAGAAAAGAAATATATTTAAATAGATGTAATATATATACGAACTTTAAATGATCAAGCGAATGGACATTCTTAGGCTTCCATAGTCCACTTCCAAACCAACTTCGACTTCGAAACATAATTCAGCCAAAATATATCTTGGTAAATAGTAGTATTTATATAATATTAACTAATTAAATTGAAGTCTAAAAAATAATAGGGTAAGGTTATCATGACTGATATAGTTATAAATAATCATTAAACCAACCCTTTTCTCGTAATTAGCAATATCATTTTGAGATGTTTTTCTTTATTAAGATGAAAATACTACTGGCTAATTGTCAACATCTTTGATTTAAAATGCAATTGTTTGTTATAAGATTATTTTCAATAAATAGGACATTTAATAGGAAAGTTATCGAAATTCCTCACCAGAGAGCATTTGGGTTCCATATTTGAAAACAATACAATTTTTCAATTTCTGATTTTTCATTTCTTACAAATTGTAGAGAAATATTTCTCCAATATTACATAATATAATCAGGGACGAATCAAGAATGATATGGGTTCCCGGTGTAACAATTGGGCCCCTTGAATAATAATAATGACGCAGCAAATGGCAACATTATAATATTATTATAGTTAGGTGAATTAGTTTCGCTTCAAAAATTAATATTTAATTTGGCCCAACATATGATGTTATTATTTAAATTTGTATCATTTTGAGGCTCCCTTGTAAGGTGTGGTCCCCGGGTTCGTCCATGCGTTATAACCACACTGCATTGTAAACAAGGCTTGCTGGCGGTTTTGCGAGACCTTGGAAAAATATTATTATATGCGGGGCCTCCCGAAAAAAAGCAAGAAATAATACATGAACATGATTTTATTAATATTATTTATTCAAAAATTTATTTCTTTAATATAATGAAAGTCTAGTTATATTTTTTATTTATATACCTATACATATATACACATAAATAATCTGTGGGCCACTATACAAGGCTTGAAATGCAAAAATTGGGTGAGGGGGCGGGGGCAAGGGTGGAGGGGTACGGGGGGCGAAATTGGGGTGGGGTGTAGGTGGGGTGGAAGGGTGCATGAGTTGGGGGGGGGTTCGGGGATTAATATATAGCTTTTAACTGAAGCAAAAAGTTACCGAGCATCGCTCGGTGGCCAGGTACTATATATATATATATATATATATATATATAACGTTTACATATATAAACATTCTAAATAAAATTTATTATTGAATATCTGAACAAAATTCATCTGTTTCGATTCCCCAAAGAATCAGACAGATGGACATTGTAGTAAATTTATATAATATACATACAGGCAAAAATGCTCTTTAGTAGCCCCCTGGACCCACACACCCCTGACTCCCACTCCTGGACCCCAACCCCCTGGAGGGACGGACATACATAGATAGTTCCAAACAGAGACAGGCCCTTTAGTAGTATGTGATAGCAGAGTTAAATTTTCGAGAAAAAACCCATTAATAATGTATGCTTTTAATCAGCTGTTTTACAAACCCCTTAGAGGTTTTTCATAATTACTTAACTTTAACGCGCAGAATTGCATTAACGTTTTGCATTTATCAATGCAGAGGGTAAATGATTAGGGAGTTTTGTAAAACAGCGTGAAACGGAACGTCGGATTGTAAATTTTGTAAGCCAGCAAAAAATCAGTGCCATACAAATAGGTGTGCTTGCTTTAAGAAAAAGGTTCTTTGTGGCTCTAAGTGGCATTATAGTTTGACGTGCATTAATAAATAATATATTACATGTTTTTGTAGAATAATTTTGTGATGCAAAAATTCAAATAATCGTGATCTCAAAGTGTTCAAAAATACTATTCATTCTAAAGATGTTGTTAAGAGTTGTAACCACTAAATATAGTTAGCTAGTCTACAAAAAAAGACTGTTTTCTTTTGTCATAAACTGTTATGACCATGTTTCTATTTATTATATATATTTCTTAATTTTTATTTCATCATGGTCGCCCTTCAAAATTTAATTTTGTTGTAATGGAAAGAAAGTATTTTTTTCTACAACTTACGGTCGTAATTTTAAGTAGAAGTTTTACTTGGACGATGCTGCATCTCTTTTTCTTTCGAACGGTATTAATATGTCATATATGATAAAAAATTGATTTAGCAGGTTTACACTCTAAGGCGACTGTAAACAGCCGCAAGCCGAAAGTCATAAAATAAGTAAATAAATAAATATATAAGAGTTTTATTTTAATACGTTTGAAGTTTTTTCTTTTGCAGACCGACTGATATACTATTATCTTAGGATTTGGATGAAGGCAGATAAAATAAAATTTCATCATGAATTCATTCAGATAATAAATCAAGATTTCCATTACTACTGTTTATTTAAATGAATGATACATGATCAAATTGTATTTTTATTTGGAGAGATAAAATTCTATTGAAAAGGAATATCGAAAGGTGTCAAGTTCAAGTTGAATATGCAAAGAATTAAATAAATATTTTTTTAATTTTATTTCTTTTAAAATAACAGAGTGAATGGTTTGTTTAATAAATGGATCTGATGAGTTCCTGATAGTCGTGTGATATCGAATAAATATTTTTAGGTATCTACAGATGAATAATTTATCTTGCTGAGATTGAAGTCGTCTGGATACACCAAGAAGGAAATTCGACGATGTCGCTGTAGTAAATAAAGGAGAACTTTTCAGTCATTAAGTCTGAAAACAAGTAATAGAAAAATACTCTCTCCGCTCAGTAGCAGGAAATGAGAAATTGTGTAGGATGGACTCGACAAGTCTGAACCTGAGCTGATCCATTTGTCGTTGTGTTGTGGAGATTTCTCTTGTCGAACTATGACTTCTCTGGCTTTCAAAACCAAGGCTGATTATACTTGTTCCAACTTTAACTATAGAGAATTAATTATTCCGAATTCATATAAGTATTCTGTGAAAAATAAGTATTTTCTTAAAATTCTAAGTATAAGTCATCTTTATAGTAATCCGCTTAGGTGAAATTTTAGTAAAATTCATTACTAATATGTCTTAAAATCATAATATTAATTTCTTCTTATTAAATATTTTGAATTAACCAAATAATTTTCTATAATAAATTGATTCTCTATAATTTTTTTTAAGATTATTTTTAATTATAATTATGACTCTTGCATCTTAAAAAGATGTTATGGAATATTTAAGGTCTGGATCTGGTTCCACAATAACCGTGAAGTTGAGTTTTGAAGGATCATAGGTTTGTAAGGCTCGAGTAAGATATTTCTCGAATGTTACCGCGAAAGGCTGTTTTAAGTTTGCAAATTATATGAAAATGTTTTACGGAAAAATTAATGATTTTTCGGGTTAGAGAGTTTAAACGATAAATAAAGGGTCAACAACGGTTGTAAGCAAAACTAGCCATAAGGGTTTAAAATATATAAAAAATATATATTTTTTTTTTTTTTTTAGTGCAATCGAATGCAAGAAGGGGTGCACCAGTAAAGATGCAGCCCCTATGGATCTCGAAAGACCCTTGCATTACTGAAGAGAAGGGAAAGTTGATTAAGTGAGAGGGTGTAGACGTAGGTGTTTATGCACTCGGGTTTTGAAGGTTTGAAGATTATAAGTGCTGGGAAAGATGGAGGCAGGGAGAGAGTTCCAGTTCCTTGAAGTCATGGGGATATATGTATTGGCGAATGAAGTGGTCCGGCACTTTTATAATTTGACCGCGAAAGAGTGTTGGGAGTCGGCAAAACGCGTGCTACGCGCAAAGCATGCTTTGGGGGGAATTATTGATTTTATCTCATCAGAGCACCTGCCGTGATCGTATCTATAGAAAAGGGAAAGGGCAGAGACATTTCTTCGATGAGCTAGCGAGTCAAGGGAGTCGGTGAGGGTAGAATCGTCAATTAGGCTCACGGCTCGTTTCTGAATTGCATCCAGGGTAGCAAGAGAATATTTAGAGGCTCCTCTCCATAGATGAGAGCCGTATTCGAGACAGGGCCGGATTTGGGCCTTGTAGATGGTGAGAAGATGTGGGGGCTTGTAAAATCGCTTGGACCTGAATAAGTAGCCAATCTTCCTTGCTGCAGATTTCGCCACAGAGGAGATGTGTTCATTCCAAGACAGGTCAGATGCGACAGAGAGGCCCAACATGGATAGGCTGTCACACATTTTCAGGGTATGATTTAAATTAAGCTACATTAAACAAACTAAATAATATCGTAGAAGCTTGAAGGAGTAAAGTGCTTTAAAATGTTAGGAAAAAGTTTATACAACCTTTTTTGGGAAGTCAAGGTATCTAAATGGAATTTTAAATTAGATCTAGATTAAGTCTTTTGGAATTGCCCTTGGTGACTGACCGAAAACAATACTTTATCTCATACGCTATGGATAAAGTTAAAACAAGAAAGGGTGGAAACTTTTGGAAAAAAATCTAGGAAGCTAGCTAGCTATATCGGAATAGTCTATTAATTTTTTTGTTTTCTAAGGAGTGAAAAATTGACTGAACGTAAAATAATATCTCCTGGACCTCAATAAAATGTAACTTATAAAATAAAATAACAAATATAATTTACATAAAATCTATTTTATTTTATTCTTATTTAAAGCATCTTATAAAAGTGTCAAAATATTTACAAATAGATGAATGAGTTTAATTCTAAATTATATGTGTTAAGTAGTTAATAAGATTTTAATTAATAGTGGAAAATAAATATTCAAAATTAATCTATCATATTTTAAATAGGTTAATAAATGTCAAAGACAATCGAAATATTTAAAAATAAATGAAATCATCAAAAATATTATTAAAAATTAAATGTTTCATTGAATTATAATATTCGTTGATTTGGAGGTGTGAAATTTGCAGACATTAATAAAGGACACATTAATAAAGGAGACTTAAGAATATAAGAACTTGTAGTTTCCTCACATTTAACCCAATGTTTCCTTAAATAATATGAACTGACAAATGGCACATGACAAAATGAGCAGCCAACTATTTGTCCTAAAAAATATTTTTATTTATTATATATTTTAATTAAAAAAATAGCTATTTCATAATGATTTTTACCATTGTGATATGGAACATCGCGTTCATCGTTATTGTTATTTGGACTGTTGGATGTCATATTTAAATATGGCAATAAAAACTCATAATATGGGGATTATTTTCCATAGATTAATGCAAAAAAACTTTTATAAATATTTAAGTACAAATGACATTTGATCAATCAATGCCAAGTTTTAAATTGTAGACATCTCGTAGTGTTGGGATGACAGATATTTTATCCTAGCCATAAAGTATATACTCTATGATCCTAGCCTTTCTTCGACTGCGAAGACCCGCGCATATTCAATGGGAATTTGATTTTTTTCTATCTATTATATGATTATTTGCGGTAAAATTACATATTCAGAGTATGTCCTGATGTTCATAATAAACAAAAATATCCCAGTAAAAAAGTTTTGTAAAGTAAGTTCGACTAAGCCGTTTTTTTGTGAAACCTACCTCGCATCTTGCTCAAGTTTTATTATTATATTAAAATGTTTTACCTAGAACCAACACCTAACTCCTTAAAAGTTATTAATAAGCCTTTCGTCCAAAAATTAATGTGCTGCCAAGAACTTCACCAATATAGTAATTCGAAAAAAATTATATTTATTCAAACGCATCCTTTTCATTTTATATGTCGATCTAGATTTATGAATTCTACATGTTTAATTGAAATTATTTTCCTGAAACTTGGCTGTTATGCATTATCTACTCTTATTAAACGAGTAAAAATTGTATATTTATTTATATATTTGTATCTTGGTTCTATTTTGAAAACGCCCCTACCGATTTTGATGAAACAAAATCTATTAACAAGTTTTGAGGATGAAAAAACGATCTGGCTGGACCTCATCAAAATTCATCTTAATTGATTTTTTCTTAATTAAAGTAATTATTGATAGATGAAAATCTCAATAAAAAAATGATTCGGCGGAAGTCGTATTAGAACCTGGGACCTCTTGCATATGAGGCCGACACTCTACCATTGGACCAAAGAACTATTTTAAAAATCCTTGCTTTTTACTTTTACTAAAATGAATATTTTTGAATTAGACTTTATTATAAGTGTGGAAATAATTGAATATATTATATATAGCTATGTATTTAATAAATATAATTTATTAGATATATTGCGGCGCGGCAAATTTGAAATATGTATAATTGAATTAAGCTGAAAGAAAGACAACAATTAATTTTAAATCCAAAAACATTAAATATATTAATAATTATTCCTTTGCCTCCCCCCCCCCCACTCTTCTAATTAAAATTAAATATTCAATTCTCTTTTCTCCTGGCAATTATCCTTGCAATTGTCTTCCTAAAAAAATACTTGGTTGGTGAAAGTTATCACTTCTGTCGCACGTCCCGAGATGACGCACACATTTTTTAAAATTTTATGTTTTTATTTCAGATCCTATACGATTATTTTTTTAATTATTATTTTCTTATGTATTTTTTATAATGTTTATTAATATGAACGAATGTGGGCAAATTGGTGTACGAGTAAACAAATATACACATAATATGTGGACCATTAGAAAGATAGAAATGCAAAAACTGGGTCGGGGGTGGGGATGGATGTGGGGGGTGCAGGAGGTGGGGTGCAGTTGTGGGGGTCCGGGGGTGGGTCGGAGTGGAGGTGCAGTGGTGGGGGCGAGGTGTTTCGGGAGGGGGGCCAGAGGTTACGTGCATCGGTCGGTGTCTCCAGGTACTGGAATTTAAGTAATTAAACAAGTGATTCAATAAATTGCAAATTATTTAAAAGAATTAGAGGTATTGAAGAGTAGTAGCGCTTAATGCTAAATTGATAGAAAGTGCTACCCCAAGATAATGAAAACCAAAACTTAATGCAAGTGCCTGATAATTAAAAAAAAAAATTTTAATGTAACAATTCCTCTCTTGTTCAACTATCAAGATAGTTTTCTGATTTTATAATATCCATCTCCAGTTTCAAAAAAATTCCGAAAATCAAATTATAATAAATTAAAAAATGTCATGCTATATATATATATTAACAATAATTAATATTTTAATGTATATAATATTATACATGTGATTGCTTTTCTGAGTTTCTTGCCGCCTTCTTCTCAGTAGAGCTATTTCCGAACCGGTGCGGTGGTAGATTAATAAAAAATGTATTAAATAAATAACCACTTCATCATTATTTGTATTAAATATAAAAATGTAATCATAATTTATAAATATGTATTAAATAACTAAGCACTTCATTATTATATTAAATATAAAAATGTAATCAGATATCAATATTTTAATAATAATAAGTAATAATAAAAATACTGTTTTATTCCAAACTTTGAATCTTTTATTTCATATTTACCTATATTATCATTTTTATGCTTTTATAGCTGATTTCTTTATAAAAATAGAAATTAAGACTGAAGCCATCTAGATGTGGAGTTTTTTATGAGATTATCTCATTAATAATTCCTTATCTAGATGGCTTCAGTCTTAATTTCTATTTTTATCTTTAATTATTTAGTGAAGAAAAAAACAATTTTAAATTTCCTGCCTCCATTTTAATGTGCGTGTGTGTGAGTGCCATGTGTCAAACTAGCGCCAGTGGTGTTGATGCTTGCAAGCTTTGGATTGCTGTCAGATCGTGTGAGTTGACTATCTTTTATCTATGCTATAATCCACCACGCACGTGAAAGATGTTCTGAATTGGGTTATAAATAAAAAAAAATATTCTGTGTAAATCTGTTTAGTTTTGTGATCTTTGGTGTAAATCAAAATAACTATCAAAAATGCCTCTTATAAAGAGCAACCATTACAAGTAATATATATTTTCTTTATTATTCCTTACTATTATTTATTATTAGAAAATTAATCTTTGAAAATAAATTTTCAGTTCAGATGAAGAATATGTATTGACAGAATCTGAAGATGAACTTGAAAACAATAAAATTTCATTTAATACTCAAAAAGAAGTAGAAGAAGAAGATTCTGAAGTAAGTTATTATTTTAATAGTGTTTACAAAATATTTAAATGAGTTGATTAGCTGCCAAATTATAGCAGAATAATAAATTTTCAGTTTAGATTCCATCGAGTATCTAAAACATTAGTTGAAAAACTGCTTCTGAATTCGTCAATATTGCATTTTTAAAAGAAACTAACCTTTTTATGAAATAATTAGTTTATATGAACAAAATATTTACTAGTAATGAAGCTGTTGAAGTTTTTATTTTTGTGATTAATTTGATTAAAGTTTGAATTTTTATTTAAATCACACATGATTAATTATAATTATTTATTGAAACAAATAATTATAATATAAATACATTACTTACAAACTTGAAACATTGCATTAATTATGCATGTAAAGATTTTATGATAATTATCACATGAGCCTCGAGGGAATATTTACATTTAATATGATTGTATTAGAAATTACTTTAAAATGTCATTTTTAAATTCCTGAAAACACCAAGAATTCTTTTATTATAAACAATTATTAGTAGATGGAAATCAATGCTTGATGCAAATAAACATATAGGTATATATATATATTATATATATTTTATTTATTGGGCCTCCGAGGAGCGGGCCGCCTCTTACAAGACAAAAGACCATTACACAAATTTATTTACAAATCTTTCACACTTTCGACTTCAGAACAAATTAATTCAGATTCAGAGTGGGTGAGAGAGCCAGGATTAAGTAAAAAATATTTACATGAAAAAAGGTCCCATTTCAATCCCTTACAGAACTAAGATAATAAATAGTCTCTACTATAAGTATATATGATTAAAATAAAACCATTTTCTAGCTACTTCTTTTAAAAGAGACACATGATTTATCAATTTAAGCGACTCCATATGTATATAAAAATGAAATATACGATTAAACATTAAAATTACAGCGAGCTTGAGTAAGTCCAAATATAAGGATGAAACATCGATAACTAATTAATAAGGTTTTTAATAAAACACGGTACTTATTCACAAAAACTTAATCAATTTTTATCAAGGACTATAATTTGCAATAAAAATAATTAATATTAAGTCTTGATTAATAAGTTGTTGTAGGGAAATAAGGACAATAGCTTATGCAATAGGCAATATGGATTTAGACAAAATCGTTCCACAGGCGACATCTTAACCTATGTCACCCACACCTGGAACAAAACTCTAGAGGCCGGAAATGAAACCCTCGCTGTAGCCCTAGATATCTCAAAAGCTTTTGACCAAGTTTGGCACAAAAATCTTCTTGCCAAACTGACAGCCTTTGGATTCACACCAACACTTCACATGGATTCATGGATAGAAAGCTTTCTGACAAACCGTAGTATAAAAGTTGTGGTGGATGGAATATCATCTGAATCGTTCTCCACAAACGCTGGTGTCCCCCAAGGCTCTGTAATCTCCCCCACACTCTTCCTAATTTATATAAACGACCTTATCGATCAAACGTCAAACCCCACTCATTGTTACGCCGACGATAGCACTCTGCACGGCAAACCCTCACTCCCGAATAATCGAATCAATGTTGCCTCCTCAATCACTCTCGACCTAGACAAACTGAATAAATGGGGCTCTCAAAATTTAGTTAACTTTAATGCAAACAAGACTCAATGTTGTCTAATTTCTAGGCGCGAAAATAAAAATTTCCCTGATATTCACTTCGATTCGAATACCCTGAAAATGTGTGACAGCCTATCCATGTTGGGCGTCTCTGTCGCATCTGACCTGTCTTGGAATGAACACATCTCCTCTGTGGCGAAATCTGCAGCAAGGAAGATTGGCTACTTATTCAGGTCCAAGCGATTTTACAAGCCCCCACATCTTCTCACCATCTACAAGGCCCAAATCCGGCCCTGTCTCGAATACGGCTCTCATCTATGGAGAGGAGCCTCTAAATATTATCTTGCTACCCTGGATGCAATTCAGAAACGAGCCGTCAGGCTAATTGACGATTCTACCCTCACCGACTCTCTCGACTCGCTAGCTCATCGAAGAAATGTCTCTGCCCTTTCCCTTTTCTATAGATACTATCACGGCAGGTACTCTGATGAGATAAAATCATTAATTCCCCCCAAAGCATGCTTTGCACATAGCACGCGTTTTGTCGACTCCCGAAACCCTTTCGCGGTCAAATTAGAAAAGTGCCGGACCACTTCATTCGCCAATACATATATCCCCATGACTTCAAGGAACTGGAACTCTCTTCCAGCCTCCATCTTTCCCAGCACTTATAATCTTCAAACCTTCAAAACCCGAGTGCATAGACACCTACGTCTAGACCCTCTCACTTAATCAACTTTCCCTTCTCTTCGGTAATGCAAGGTTCTTTCGAGATCCATAGGTGCTGCAAAGGCACAGATTGAAAATATTTCCTAAACGTTGGCATAAAATAAAAAATATTTGCATAAATTATTGTCCTCATTTCCCTAAAACAACTTATTAATTTAATCGATGGACATAAATAATCAAAATAATTAAGTCTTGAGTTTATTGTTTAATATATATTAATTAAATGTATGTACATATGATTATTTCTAAATTTGAACCTGACGTAGTTCTGTAAGGTATTGATTAGTACCTATATTTAATATAACTTATTTTGCTTCAAATAACCTTCCCAATAATTGTTCTAAGTTTATTACACTCGTGAATCACCTTGTATATAATTTTATTTGATAGAGAATACTTTCAAAGGCTTGATCTATATCTTCAGTCTATCTTATAAATATTATATTAATTTTCTGTGCATTCGTCATTTGTTGACTGTTGAATGTGAACCATTTCAATCCAAGGAACCCATGTATAAGAAACATATAATAAGAAAGACTAAAGATGAAGGACAAATCTTCGAAACTATAGTCTCTAAAAATAAAATCATATATTGACATATATATTCATTTATTTTCATCAAGTCTGAGGACTCCCTAAGTGATTTCCTCTCAAAAATCAACAGCTCTGCTACTCTCGGCAAGAAAATCATTTCAAATTATTTATTTGGTTTAACAGAAAGTCAAACGTTCCAAGAAATATGTTCTCTTATAGAAAATTTAACGCCACTAGTAAATATAAACATATTTCGAAAATTCTTGATAATAATACACATTTTCTTATAAATAAAAATTACTCTAAAATGATAAAATTTATTTAATATTGTCAAGCTATGTCAAAATATTTATATTTAACTAAAAGCTAAATGTTTTATTTATTCATTTACTACTATCATAAAATAATTATATTCATTTCTTGACAAAATGCATTCAACAACGTAGTAATATTTTTTTTCATGTACAACAAATGGAATAAAAACTGAACAATTAAAAATCTGAATATGAAAACCTCACAGTTAGGCAGAAGAAAGGCCTAAAACTAATAATTTTATTTATTATTTTGTATACAGGATGAAGTACTTGGCTTTGAAGAGACTGATGAAGATGAAGAAAGTGAAAGGGAAATTAAAATGAATGATTCTGATATTGAAGGTCTTGATTCTGATGATGGCCTTCCTGACGAAAGAGCTTGGGGAAAACAAAAGAAAAGTTACTACAATACTGACTATATAGACCAGGATTATGGAGGTTTGTTTTAAATTCAACATTCTTGATTTTCTCTTAAAAATCAATAACTCTTCTACACTCGGCAAGAAAATATTTTTAAATAAACTTGGCTTTCGATGAATATCATCAAACAAATGAAATTTAGAAATCCAGTTCCAAACAATTTTTTTGAGCAGTAAAAAAATAATTATACCTATTTATTTTTTCCAACGAAATTTTCTCTGAGAGAGACGGACTGGTAGAAATTTTAATTGAATGTAATGGAAGGCATAGCCTAGGGGTAGTGAGGAAAGAAAAAATTAACACATATCAAATAAGGTGTAATTTATTAGAATCCTTCCTCCTTTCCTTTCAAACCGACGTTTCGGAGGATTTTTCCCTCCTTCTTCAGGGTTTCAAAGGGTCAATGAATGAAACAAATAAAATGTTTCCTTTTTCTCTCCACAGCAGTGTTTAAAACTTTCTTCTTTTTTAACAAAAAAATTGTTTTTCTATGCCTTTGTTAAAAAAGAAGAAAGTTTTAAACACTGCTGTGGAGAGAAGAAGGAAACATTTTATTTGTTTCATTCATTGACCCTTTGAAACCCTAAAGAAGGAGGGAAAATCCTCCGAAACGTCGGTTTGAAAGGAAAGGAGGAAGGATTCCAATAAATTACACCTTATTTGATGTGTTAATTTTTTCTTTCCTCACTACCTCTGGGCTGCCTTCCATTACATTCAATTAAAATACCTATTTATATTTAATTATTATTATTATTATTATTATTATTTTTTTCATACTCTCTCTTTGAGTCTATAAATTTATAAGAGTGCAGTTTACTCACTTAGGGTTCTGGCGTATTTAACCACCAAAGCTATTAAAAAGACATTCAAAAGGATGATTGCTCCAGGGATTGACTACAATTTACTCTCTCCCATACATTTTGGAATTTACTTCTCATTTTCTGGGGTATATAAACTCGATGAGAATAAATATGACGGTCTTTCTGTAGCAAATTTGATTAAATCTGTTTTTAATTTCGGTGAAATAATGGTATTTTCGGAAGCTATTCTTTAAACCAAACGGGACAGGCTCGTTTATTTAAGTATTTCTTCAGTGTTCGGTGCGATCTTTTTTCCTGGTCTTTATCGAATTCAACTGAATCGTATCAGTATCCAACTTTATTGAATCAAAACTTAAATTAATTACGAAATAAATTTATAATAATACATTAGCTTCTACATGATTCATTCTTTAAAATTTTTTTTTAAATAATTAATAAGTTAATGAACATATTAATTTTTTTATACATAAAATGCTTCCAAATCCGCCTCTAAATTTCTTCCTCTTCTGCTTCTTGTCACGATAATCAAGGCCTATAGGATTTGTACTTCGGTCTAACTTTTCGAATCAATATAATTTAAAAATATGGGATGTGCCCATCTTCTGACTTTACTATAACCCTTCCCCCCTTTAATATTAAAATTAAATAAAAAAATATTAATAAAATTATTCACCCACAGGGTCCTAAAGAGAAACTGCAAAATTTTGTCCAAATCAGACAAAAGGTTCAAATTTTTAATGCCCCTCACCCTAATTTTTTGTCTGATTCCAACCAAATTCTTATCTTAATATAAAATATCTAAATTTAAAATTTCATTTTGATACTTTTAATGGTCTTTGAGCTAGAACAAAATTTCCTAACACTCACTAACAGATATTTTGACAAAAAAAAATACCTCTTAATTTTTTGATGTATACTAAACAAGGTTTTATTATAAACCGAAACAGTGTGAATTTGCTTAATTTTCTTTATCAAAATAGTTTTATCTTTTGGTGAGATATTTCGAAAATATTACTTTTTTCATACACTATTACAATACTTACCAAAGTAAAAAAAAACCTTATAATTTCACCAAATACTACTTTATGTCTATAAATTTTGTTAGAATCACTCAAATCAAAATTCTTATTGATGTGATTAATTCATAAGGAATTGCTGAGTAGCAGAAAAGATCCTTAACTATTCTTCATTTATCAACAATTAAAGTTACAGTAGCCTAAAAGTATCACGTAGCACACGATTCGCCCTGGTGCACAAACACTCCTCCCATCATCACTTGACGGTTAGAGAAGCCTCGAGCCCCTTAATTCGCCACTACGTTTATCATACTGATGATGGTTTCTATAGCCTCATACGCCAGCAGTACACTATCGTCGAATCTCTTGGCGAGTCATTAACCGAGGCGATGAAGCTCTACTTTTACAGAACCAGTTCCAGTTCTAGTTCCTTGAAGTCATGGGGATATACGTATTGGCGAATGAAGTGGTCCGGCACTTTTCTAATTTAACCGCGAAAGAGTGTTCGAAATTCGCGCAAAGCATGCTTTTGGGGGAATTACTGATTTTAACTCATCAGAGCACCTGTCGTGATAGTATCTATAAAAAAAGGAAAGCGCAGAGACATTTCTTCGATGAGCTAGCGAGTCGAGGGAGTCGGTTAGGCTAAAATCGTCAATTAGCCTGACGGCTCGTTTCTGAATTGCATCCAGGGTAGCAAGAGAATATTTAGAGGCTCCTCTTCATAGATGAGAGCCGTATTCGAGACAGCGGCGAATTTGGGCCTTGAAGAGGGTGAGAAGATGCAGGGGTGTGAAAAATCGCTTGGACCTGAATAAGATGCCAATCTTTCTTGCTGCAGATTTCACCACAGAGGAAATGTGTTCATTCCAAGACAGGTCAGATGCTACAGAGACGCCCAACATGGATAGGTTGTCACACATTTTCAGGGTATTCAAATCGAAGTGAATTTTTTGCGCCTAGAAATCAGACAACATTGAGTCTTGTTTGCATTAAAGCTAACTAAATTTTGAGAGCCCCATTTATTTAGTTTGTTTAGGTCGAGAGTGATTTAAATTATAAACCAGGAAGGCCTGCTAATTGATAGCAAGAACTTAAGTATTAAAAAATTTCTTTTTTCTTCTTCCCGTAAAGCTTTTCCGTTCAAATTTGACTAGTCCTCAAAAACTTAGCGACATGAAGTGAGGCGAGAGCTGCAAGTACACTCTCGCTTTGCCTAGGCGAGTGTGTACACTGTACAGCTACCATTACAATCATTCAAGTTCCTGGTGCACAAATACTCCTCCTCCCTTTGCTGTCCACTCTCTCCTCTTCACTTCTGTCAAGAACTTGCAACTTCTCAGTGCGAGGCGCACATTCTTGATTTCAAATCCATAAAAAAAAGAGGATAGTACTAGAAAACTCAATATGAATGATATAACCCAAACAAATTCCAAAACATTTTCTTTTTTCGCGTTAACTATATTTTATAACGGCTTCAAAAATAAAAACTAAGACTTAGTATTTTCTATCATTTTAAGCAAACAATTTTTAGATGCAAGTTGCAACTAAAATAACTTTTTATTTTTTTTTCTTATCTAATTTAAATTTATAACAAATTCTGTAAACAGGTTGGAAAGATGATGCTGAAGATGCCGAGAGGGAAGAAGAAGAAGCTAAAAAACTTCAACAATACCTCACCTCACAATTAGATGATAATAATTTCGATTTAGATATGTTTAAAGAGGTAAGTGGAATATTCATATTTTATTTTCTAAATCTTTAGTTTAAAACACTATTTTATTTATATTACTAAATACTACATTCTTATTTTTAATTCTCTAGGTTGAAGAAACTGATAAGATAACCCATACAAAAGAAAAAATTAAAACTGATCTTAGTAAAATGAGTAAAGAACAAAAAGAAGTGCTTTTTAAAAAAGAATCCCCCGAGTTTGAAAAACTTGTCCAAGATTTTAAAAGTATATACCCTTTTTATAGTAAAGCTATTTCTTGAATCTATTCGATTTATTAACAATAATGATTTTTTTTTAGATTATTGCAAAGAATTGGAAAAAATTAAGCCTATTATCATTCTAATTAAACAAAATAAGATACCTTCGTCATCTGGTTCCCAATTTATTTTGGTAAAAAATCAACTAATGTTAAAGTATGTATAACTTTCATTAATTATATTTGTTTAAATTATATTTTTTAATTACAAACTTATCATTTTTCAACAGCTATTGTTCAAATATTTCCTTTTATTTAATGTTGAAAGCAAAACGAATCAAAATTCAAATACATCCTATAATTAATCGTCTAGTTCAATGTAAAAAACTTTTAAATGAAATTGAAAAAACTAAAACAATGGATAAAGAAATTGACAAACTTTTGTTACTAATTAAAAATGGCACGCTTGAAGAAACTATTAAAAAAGCAAATAATGAAGAAAATAAATCAAATAAAAAAACAATCACCAAAAAATTAAAACTTTTGGAAATTGGAATGGGAAGTAAAAAAAAAAAATCAAGCTTAAAACGAACATTAGAAAATTCTGAAGAAACTGAAATATTAAAGAAAAAGAAGAAAGATACATATGAAGAAAAGACAACAGAATCCAAATTGGAACAATACAGCTCAGATGAAGATAACGATATGGATGAAGAGGTTGATGATAATAATCAAGATTCTGAATTAACTAAACGTGGTATTACTAAACAAATTGAAAAGAATCGAGGATTAACTCCACATAGGAAGAAAGAGTTGAGAAATCCTCGAGTGAAACATCGAAATAAATACCGTCGCGCTCTAATCCGAAGGAAGGGAATGGTAAGAATTATATATATCACCTTAAGGCCATCCATAAAATATGTCCCGCTAAATCCAGGCATGTTTGACTTCCCTTCTCACCTTGTCACTATAATACCCTCCCCTGCACTTTCTTAAAACGAAACAAATGAAAATTTGTATAAATTTCAGTAATACAAGTATATTCATAGAAATTATATTTAAATCGGAGTACAAAATTAAAAAATTTTAGAACCTTAAATTAATAATTTTTAAAAAGTTAGGTGTAGGTTCAAGGTGAAACATTTTTTAATAATAAAAAAATTAAGTAAAATTACAAGGTAGGTTTCACATAAAATAAAACAAATATATCGTCGCCGCACAGTGTAAAGCTGCTAACTCAACAAGGAAATTTTACAGGGCAAAGAAACAAACAAAATTTAATGTTGTTGTTATGGAAAGAAACTATTTTTCACATTATTTTCTACAACTTACGATTGTAATTTTAAGTAGCAGTTTTACTTGGACGATGCTGCATCTCTTTTTCTTTCGAACCGTGTATTAATATGTCATATATGATAAAAAAATGAATTTAGCAGGCTTACACTTAGGGCGACGATATGTTATGAGTTTTCATCTCGATATATTGCGATATATATACTACCTTGATCAAAAAGTTTCAGGAATTTATTCAGAAAATCAAAAATACAAATTTATTAATCAAAATCGATATTGTCTCCTTCAAAGTACTCCTAATTGACTGCAACGCACTCATGCCAGCGCTTGATCCAATCCTCAAAACATTTTTTATATTCGGTTTTCGGTTTGGTCATCAGAGCCGTTTGCGATTTTTTCATTATCTCCACTTGGCTGCTAAAAAGCGTTCCTCTGAGCGATTTTTTGAGTCCACTGAGCAGGAAGAAGTCGCAGGGAGCCAAATCACTCGAATTCGTTGGCTATTGGATGGTATTCGTTCCGTTCTTGGTCAAAAAGTTGCGGATAACGATGGCATTGTGGGACAGCGCGTTACGTGATTCCCACAAATCCGGTCTTTTTTGGCGTCTAAAAGCCAAATCATTCAACAAAATGTCTTGAACGGATTCATAAGCGATGTTCAAGTTCGCTGCCATCTCTCCAATGGTCAATTTACAGTTTTCGCCCATCATTTCTTTGATTTTACGAAGTTTTGATGTCGACTAAGTTCGTCATTTCTCGACAGACTCTCGAAAACTTGGGCCACACATAAATAAATGTTTGTTTTCTCTAGTAACACTTCTTCAACATTTTCCCACCGTTTTTAACTCAAAATTTAATACAAACTCGTTGATGCAAAGACGATTTCAATTTTAAAATCGTAAAAATCGCAAACGCCTCTGATAGTCCATACCGAAAACCGAGTACAAAAAATGTTTCGAGGATTGGATCAAGCGCTGGCATAAGTAAATTGCAGTCGATGGGAAGTACTTTGAATGGGACAATATCGATTTTGATGAATTAATTTCTATTTTTGATTTTCAGAATAAATTCCTGAAACTTTTTGATCCAGATAGTATATTTCGGGTCTTAGAAATTCCTTGTTAACTCTTGATGATGGACTCAAAACCCTAAATATATACCGGGTGAGTTTTTTATCTTGAGACAGTCTTATAACTCAAAAACAGTGCATTATATGGAAAAAAGTTTCAAATAAAAGTTTGCTTATATCGAGGGTGAAACTAAACTACACTATTGTTTGTCGATGTAGAACAAGCTTTCAAGGGTATTTCAATGTCAAGTTCTGTTTTTTAAATAGAACCCTATATTTTTCTATACGTCTACTTAATCTACAAAAAAAAAACTGAACAACTTTAATAAGAATTTTTTTATACGACATCAAATAAACAAAATACATGAATCAATTAGATCTCAAAAAAATTCGTAATATTTATTTTTAACAATTATTTAACTTAATTATCAAATAATAATGATTAAATAATTAATTTAATAATTTAATAATTTTTCGACCTGTTTTAAGACATTCTAGAGTTATCGCAAGTCTTCTGAATGAATTCCAGTTCCAATTTCCTTTTTTGGCCTTTTAAGTTTATTCGTAGCCTTATATTTCTTGTTTTTTACAACACAATAAAATGAAACTTGTGAGGGTGTATTCCTATCAAGAAAACCCTCGGCATCCATTTCAATGGCAGCCTCAAAACACTTCTTCCACATTCACCGCATAAATTAAGACCATTTTAATTCTGTCTTCAACAAAAAAATGCTCCATTTTTATTATGATAATACAATATAACTATCTACTAGAATGACACGAGAAATAAACTTTTTTAAACTCAAGAATTTTATATAGTTCTATTAAGTAGAAAATAATCTTCTTAAATCTGTTTAAAATGAAGTTTTAAGATCATTATAAACACTTATTTTCATTGTTGTGACTTTTCGATTTAATAATTATTTTATTTATTTAATCATTATTATTTGATAATTAAGTTAAATAATTGTTAAAAATAATTATTTCCAATTTTTTGAGATCTAATTGATTCATGTATTTTGTTTATTTGATGTCGTATAAAAAATAGTTCTTATGAAAGTTGTTCAGTTTTTTTTGTAGATTAAGTAGACGTATAGAAAAATATAGGGTTCCATTTAAAAAACAGAACTTGGCATTGAAATACCCTTGAAAGCTTGTTCTACGTCGACAAACAATAGCGTAGTTTAGTTTCCCCTCGATATAAATAAACTTTTATTTGAAACTTTTATTCCATATAATGCACTGTTTTTGAGTTATAAGACTGTCTCAAGATAAAAAACTCACCCGGTATATCGAGATAAAAACTCATAACATATATATGTTTTATTTAATGTGAAACCTACCTTGTAATTTTAGTTAATTGTTTTATCATTAAATCAATTATAAAAATCATTAGGGTTAGCTTGACTATTACGTTATTTCACGCCGTAAAAGTGAAAAATAAAGCTATGGTTTTGTTAAAAGAATAAAAATGAAATTGAAATATATATATGTGATCGCTTTGTGCTCTGATCCACCTTCTTCATATTGTATGGACGGCTATTAATTTCTAGTTTGTTTAATAAAGAAAATAACCAATATTCACAAAGAGAAACAAACATGTTGTCCTCTGATTGATGCAAATAAACATACACACATATATCGAAATTATATATATACAATAGGGTGGGTCAAAAAAATCCAATTTTTTTTTTACAAGTGACACGGAAAAATGGGTTGCTAGACACCTTAAAAAAATTCTTTCTAAATATGAGCTCTTAATTTTAATAAGAAGATCCTCCGCATCAAAGTTTTTTATTTTTTTCTCAGTCCAATAGAAAAAAATTCATACCTCATCATTAATTGATTGTACAGAAAAATGTTCTTGAAGAATTTCGTAGGAAATTTAATGCTCTACAAAAAAGGTATCTTATATTTTTCCGTAAACCTCACCATTTGAAAGATATTGAAGATTTAAGTTTGATTATTTTAAGACAAATTTCATTTTTGTTTATGAATTTTATAACTCGACAATAAATGGCTATTATAAAATTCCCAATACACATTTTTATAGGAAATTAACTGCTCTATAAAAAGGGTGTCTTATGTTTTGGCGATTAAATTAAGCGTTCAAAAGATATTCATCATCAAACTTCAGTACACATGAAAGTTTGATGATGAATATCTTTTGAACGCTTAATTTAATCACCAAAACATAAGGCACCTTTTTATAGAGCAGTTAATTTCCTACAAAAATTTGTATTGCGAATTTTATAATAGCCATTTATTGTCGAGTTATGAAATTCATAAACAAAAATGAAATTTGTCTTATAATAATCAAACTTAAATCTTCAATATCTTTCAAATGGTGAGGTTTACGGAAAAATATAAGATACCTTTTTTGTAGAGCATTAAATTTCCTACGAAATTCTTCAAGAACATTTTTCTGTACAATCAATTAATGATGAGGTATGAATTTTTTCTGTTGAGTTGTGCAAATAATAAAAATGCGATGCGGAGGAAGTTCTTCGAAGAATCGGAGAAAGAAGAACCTTGTGGAAGAGTCTGAAGAAGAGAAGAGGTCAGATGATGGGGCACACACTGAGACATGGGGGACTGCTTAGGGAAATCTTGGAGGGGGAGGTGGGAAAGAAAAGGGGAAGACCCAGATTAGAATATTTCAACCAAATAATTGGGGATATGGGATGCCAGACATTTAGAGAGGTCAAACAGCTGGCGGGGTACAGAGTCGAGTGGAGACAGATTGTTGCATCAAACCAGTCTTAGGACTGTATACTCGATGATGATGATGCGGAGGATCTTCTTATTAAAATTAAGAGCTCATATTTAGAAAAGAATTTTTTTATAGGTGTCTAGCAACCCACCCACCCTAAAATACAGATATATAATTTCGATATATATGTGTGTATGTTTATTTGCATCAAGCAGAAGGACAAACCTCTTTGTTTCTCTTTGTGTGAATCAACAACTCTGCTACTCGCCTGCAAAACAAAAACTTTTCAATTATAACTAATATTGTTTTATTTAATTTAGGTTCGACAAGTGCGTACAGAATTGTCAAGATATGGCGGAGAGGCTTCAGGAATTAAAGCTAATATTAGCAAAAGTATCAAATTTAAATACAATTAATTATTGGCTTATAATAAATTATTTTATTATTTATAATAAACTTTCTCCTATATTTGTTGCAATGAAGATATTTATATGTATATATAAAATTTTTTATTAATAAATATTTTTATTTATCAGTAAGAATAATTATTTCTTTACCATTATTATTTCGAGGGTGAACCGCGACCTAATATGCTGTACACCTACTTCCACTTGTACTTCCAAATATTTCCAAATAATGGCAAATATATCCAAGTACTTCCAAATATTTCCAAGTAATTCCAAATATTTCCAAGTAATTCCAAATATTTACAAGTACTTCCAAATATTTCCAAGCACTTCCAAATATTTCCAAGTACTTCCAAATATTTCCAAATACTTACAAAATACTTCCAAAGAGATGTACACCTACTTCCAATCGCGGATCACCCTTCAATTATTTCCTTTGATTATATAACAATTCTGTTATTTTATCAAAAATAAGTTATCTTAAACAACCTACTTGAAATATTTTCAATCATAAAGAAAAGGTTTATTCGAATTTCCCGCTAAGTTTGAAAACTATAATTAAAATTTATATTCATTTAATTAAAATAAAATTGACGACCTTCATTAATGCAATATCACTTGAAACTTAATTAAATATATTAATATAGTTTCTTATCTGATTAAAAGCTGAAACAGCGTTTTTGAAATATTTAATGATGTAAGGAGCAATGAAGTGTCAACGTGTGTTTATAATCTGCGGTGTTCAACTGAATTGAAAACAATACTTAATTTTTATATCACCTTTTTTATTTTATGGAATCGTGACATTTTATATTTGAAAATATAGAATAGTCACATTTCAATTATTCCAATAATGACAGTTATACTAAAAACATTTTTAACTTAGATATTTATAAAGTATAATTAGTTTTTTTTCCCTTAACACTGTAACCTATTTATCTACTTAAAACCACTTTTTATTTGATTATTTTTCCTTCTTAATAAAAAGGAAGACCTCAATTTATGGACGGTGAGTAAACAATAAAACTTATATAATAGAATATCAATATCCATTATTATATTATTTTTTTAATTAAATTGAATAATAATATTTCTCAAGCTTATTCAAATTCACTTCAAATATACAATTTTATATTTCTAAAATAAATTAACTATTATTATTTTTAGATCTCAAATCATTTTAATAGATTTTCTAAGTACTTGAAAAGTTTAGTAATTCAATTTTTTTTTGTTTGTTTTGTGAGGATTTGATAGAAGATTGTTCATCTGCAAAATTTTGTCGGTTAAGACCATTGATAAAGAAATTTGAAAATTAATTAAAATTTTAAAGATTATTCCTCTCTTTTGAAGCCACCTTAAGGAATAATAAATGTAGCTAGTCCCTCAATTCTGCGATCTCTTGATATAGAACTACACCATTTAAACCTTGAAGTCTTAATGCTTTATGGAATTCGAGCCACATATTATTTATTTCCCAACACCAAACATTGTTCTATCTGCTTGATTTGTTCAAAAATAAAAATGTATTTATTTATTTACATCAGACAAAAACACTAATTTATTCTTATAAACTCAACAACTCTGCTATTCTAGTCAAAAACTTTTTAATTTGATATCTTTTGCAATTTGCAAAGGGTCCAAACTAAGCAGATTTCTCATACAACGACCTTCTAAACTTGCCCTCCAATCCGGTACATTGTTACGCAGATGACAGCACCCTACATAACGCCCCTGAATCGAAGAAAAACCCTGCAGACATTGCCTCCTCAATTAATTTATACTTGTGCAAACTGGGGATCTCAAAACTTAGTTAACTTCAATGCAGTGAAAACTCAGTGTTGCCTTATTTCTAGGCGCGTCGATAGAAACCTCCCAGGCATATCATTCACTGGAATTCAGGGATAAAATTGCAATGCTAGGGTCTGAACTTTCTTGAAATGACTATATTTCAACCACTGCTAAAGCTGCAGCGTGCAAGCTTGGTCTCCTTGGTTTCTGCCCTTTCCCTGTACTACAGATACTATCATGGTGTCTGTTCAGTCAAGCTGAAATCAATTATCCCCCCTAAAGCCCTCTTTACGAGAAACACGCGGGTTTCGAACTCTCGGCACCCCTTCGCTCTCTAATTGGATAAAAATCGAACAAGCGCTTTCGGCAACTCTTTTATTCCTATGACCTCCAGAGACTGGAACTTGCTCCCAGACACCGTCTTCCCCGTGACTTATAACCTTCAGCTGTTTAAGACCCGTATCCACAGATACCTTCGGCCCCTACCCAGCCCATAAAATCCCTTCTTCTTCTTTTCACGACGGAGGGGCCAACCCAGGCCTTTAGGGGATGCACCTTTTTAGTGTAACTCCTTCTCTCATCATTTTCATTAAAAAAAAAAAAAAAATAGTTGGAGATGAAACTTTAGGATGTTTCGTATTAAAATATATAAATATATATTATTTAGAATATATGTATTTATAAATAGATGAGAGTACTTTGGAAAGAGTTTGATCATGATAGGAGCTTAGATGAAATGGCTCAAGTTTCTACAGAGGAGTTTGTAGCATATTTTGTAGGCTGGTTTAGGAAAGAGATGTGACAGACAAAGACTTAGAATCGAATATTTTCTCTGTTAATAAATGATATAGGACAGTGGTCGTCACAGTTTTCTGGTCAAGCGCCACATAGGACAATGTGCCGTATCACTGCGGGCCGCTCACTTATGAATTGGGTAGTTGACACCACCAATCATTGATATACTTTTTAGCTGTCAAAACGCGATTCCCCCATAAATTTTGTATGCCAATAGCAACCTGTGAAGTCACTCATTTGCCAACTCAATTGACTAACTATTTATTGACTAAGCAACTAAAAATCTAATTTTACAGTTAATTGAAAATTAATCATGTTTTCAGGGCTAATATAAAGTGTTTTTTTAGAGAGTTGTGTCTTGGAATTATTCACAGAGATATGTAGAAGGAAATATTGTCAAAATAAATTGTGCGCAGTCTCGTAAACTTGTATTGTTACTAGACACATTTTTCCAAAATTCAATTTGTTCCTGCTTTTCACGACATGAACTGACAAATGAGCTTTGAGTAGTTGTGTGTCCTATTTTAGTTCAATGAGTTCGTTCATCAACTGAGTTTTAGGAAATCCAAACTGACCGAATAATTTCATATTATTGTCTTCAAAATGCCAAGAGTTTTCTACAAGAATAAAACTTAATATTTATCAAATCATTAAATCTTTTTTGAATTCCTTAAAGTAGGATACCATATCTTGATAAATACTTTCGGCAATAGCTATGTCGCGGGCCGCACAAATACCGGCTACGGGCCGCATGTTGCCCCCGGACAGCAGTTTGATGACCACTGATATAGGATGTCAAATTTTTTTGAGAGGTAAAACTTGTTATCGAAATACAATCGATATGTTCTTGTGAGAGAATCTGAGTACTTTAAGCTCGACTTTCGCCCAGTAAATAAACATAATTCACAGGTCGTCGAGTTATATTATCAATGGATTAAAGTTTTAAGTGACTACAATTATAATTATTTAAGCCAGCATCATAAGTTGCTACCGAAAAATCGTGATAATTCTAGAAAATTTTGATTAATTTTCATTTTTTTACATCTATTCTCTTATCCAAAAAGCAGATCATTTAGGCACTTTTATTATGATTATTATTATACTCTGATGTTTCTCGTATTACTTATAGCTATCTATAGAGGCAAGATGAAAATAAACTATTTCATATATAAATATGTACTTGCGTTGAATGTGGTAAGTACAAAGAATTACAGATTTCTCCAAGAAAGGGGAAAGATCTAGGTTGATTAAATTCTTGGCAAGTAGGCTCAATATAACATCTAAGGTGCATATTACAATTAGGAGGATGACAACATTATCTTCCCTATATATAAATAAATAATAATAAATAAATAAATCTTTATTACTCGACCTGCTTAGAGGCACAAGTCTTCGGTGGTTAGGTCAACAAAACATCAATACAAATTAACTACAGAAATTAATAAACATAATCAATTAAAAGAAATTAACAATTAACAAAAAATAAAAAGAAAAAAAAAATAGAAATGTATACTCATTAACATGATCATAGATTTCCATCAAAAGACAAAACGTAATTTAAATAATTCCGCGCAAAAACCCGATACCAGGAGTAAACGACGCATTAGCCATCCCGACATTTGTCATAAGTTGTTAAGGAAACCTGGTCAAACCTTAACAAAGATGGTATGACCTCTCTCTACCTCAGCTAATCCCTGCTTGTGAGAACTAAATAAAATTTTGCACAACTCTAGGACATTAGGACTTGACAAAATTTATAATTGATTTAATCATAGGGGGCAGAGGACTATAATCCCAACTAGTAACAGACAGACTGTTCCACAAATCAATGCCAGATCCTACAAATGAATGTAAACCCATATTTTTTAAGAATCTTTTTTTCTATGATCAGCTCTACCTAAATAACTTGGTTCCTGAGATCTATTCGTTATTTCTTCCCAACTCCTAAAACCCTTATACGCTTTGAAAATCACTTTCAATTTAGCCAATTCTCTTCTCTCCAATAAGCTAGACCATCCTAATTCATTAATCTAAGGTCAGAATATTACTTTAAAAATTATATCTATCTAAATTTTTTGTGTAAATAATGGTGTTTTAAATATATTAAATAAATTGTTTATTCATTGATATTTATTCAATCACTACGGAGTAGTTTCGAAAGTCTTGAAGAAAGAACTCAAGGTCCTATGCCAAGAAATTTTTTTTATACATGTATGCATGTACATGGCCTGAAATTATATTTTTATTAGAATCGAGTTTACATAATTAGAATGAACAAGAACAATTTCTCCTATCTCTTGATTTTTTTGAGGATTAATCTGAATACTACAGCCACACAGAACATTGATCTTATAGATTATAATTAAAAAACATGTGAATTGTATGCTAGACCTTAAGAATAATTGTTTTCTATTAGTGCTTTTATTATTATTTTTTTTCGATGTTGATTTCAATTGAAAATATATATTCTAATTTTGATTTCTTTCAACTATATTAGTTTATTAGTTTGCTTATCTATGAATATAATCATAATCCCTCAAATAAATATATATCTATAATATTTGTCTGAGATAACCCTAAGTAATTATAATATAATTTATATTTATTATGATTATTTTATTTCAAATTAAAATTTTGGTTTTCGTATATAAATCATTTTTCCACTACTTTATTAGTACTTATCTAAGGGTATGTTGCTTACCTTTTTTTTCTCTGGTTATAATTTTCGAATTTTACTTTTACAGATCGGGATCATTTCTTGAACTAATAATTATGACTGGTAATAGAATGGTTCGAGGATCCAAAGCAAGGTAAATAAAAATTATATGCTTCCAATGTATTTATTATATTTAGGTACATATATTAATAAATTCTTTCTCTTTAAGGTATCTATTATATTTAGCATGTGTCTTCGTCTTTGGCATAATCATTTACTTTTTTCATGGAGATCAAATTCAATTAAACGAATTACGAAGTACTTATGACAAATGTCAACAACAACAAGAGTCACTTTCAGCTCAACTGCAAGGTATTATGATTTTTTATATCTTAAATTTTCTTTTAATTATTTTATCATCCATTTAAATTTCTATAAAACAAATTAATTAAGATATTTTTTAAGATGTTCTTACGGGTCAAATATTAGATAGGTTCTTTCTGTACTTCTGTACCACAGTCCTTCTTAAAGAGATATATAGCTATATAGAGATATTTTGAGCTTTTTTTTTAATGATATTGATGTGAGAAGGAGATACACCAAAAAGATGCATCCCCTAAAGGCCTGGGTTGGCCCCTCCATCGTGAAAAGAAGAAGAGGTGATTTTATGGGCTGGGTAGGAGTTGAAGGTATCTGTGGATGCGGGTCTTAAACAGCTGAAGTTTATAAGTTGCGGGGAAGACGGGCTTAAAGGATTCTCAGTATAATATACGAGGATAAGTCAAAAATTACCTACACTTTTCGTTCTACAATTTTATTAGACTAATGTTGTAAGAGTTCATGGCTGTGATGAAACTATACTAGATGAAGGAGGAGGTATCAGTCAAAGATGGAATCACTGGGTTCAATAAAACACCTTAATGAAACTTTTGGGTCCAGGCACGTTATGAATTCGCATGAAGCTAAAAGAAATTTTTATTTTTGACAAGGCTTGGTTCGATCACATATGTGTACCGCATTTTGTGTATAACTCCTAATTGACTGAAGATGGCCAAATAAAATTCAGGCCGAAACGTCTCATTAAAGGTGTTTTATTGAACCCAGTGATTCCATCTTTGGCTGATACCTCCTCCTTCATCTAGTATATATTTATTAGACTAAGATAGGAGGCGGCCGCTTGCGCATGCGTTGAGTTAGCGCGTCTGTGGTCACGTGTGGGGAATTTAATCACGATCGCGTCAGTTGTCATCTAGCTACAACAGCATAAGCATGTCAGCTCCGCTATCAGATTGCATCAAAGAGGAGCAACGAGGGTGTGAAAGGTGCTGAAATTCACCGGAGACTTTTGTCACAATACGGGGAAAGTGCTTTATCTCGTAAAAGCGTTTTTTTAAGGACCGAAATGTTTAAAAGTGGCTGAACAAGCGTAACACAAAAAGAGGGGGCTGGGCGACCGTCAACTTTGTGACTCTTTGAGACCCTGGAACACCTTCCCTACAGCCCAGATCTCGCCCTCTCAGACTTTCATCTCTTTGGACCGCTCAAGGAAGCTTTGAGAAGTCGTCGATTTGCCTCAGACATGGATGTTCGGATTTCGGTGCAAAAGTGGTTCATGACCAATCGAAAACCTTCTACCAGGAAGGCACCCGGAAGCTTGTGGCTCGCTGGACCAAGTACATTACCAAAGGTGGAGACTATATCGAAAAATAATGTATCTCTTGTACACCTATCTTAGTTTAATAAAGTTGTAGAACGAAAAGTGTAGGTAATTTTTGACTTATCCTCGTATATTATATTATTTATGGTTTCCCTAATTATTTCCAAATGAAATAGTTACACGACAGGGATTGATAAAAAGACAACACGAGAGGAAAATTAATAATAATAACTAGATATAATAATTATTGTTTAAAGAGCTCAGCAGACTATCAATATTTTTATTTTAATAAAAATAAACTGCAACGGATCGTTGCTAAACTTTATCCAAATTCATTTGAAATATTAATATGTTTGTTACTTTATTATTAATCAGATATCACTTGCAATTTGTAGTTCATATTGAAATTAATTCAAAAATAATTCTCATTTAAGAGTCGAGGAATAACCATTTTACATTGGATTTTTGACGTTTCGGTTTTTATTGGTAACCATTGCTGAAGACATAGAGGAATCGACTTAAAATCAAAAATAGCCATCGATTCTCATCTAATACTTGAGGAATAACAATTCTACATTAGGTTTTTGACGTTTCGATTATTATTGGTAACCATTGCTGAAGACATGGAGGAATCGACTTAAAATCAAAAATAACGATCGATTCTTATCTAATACTAGAGGAATAACCTTATTGAATTCCATTTTTGATGTTTTGACTATTAATGGAAACCTCTACTGAAAATGTAGAAGAATCGACTTAAAATCAAAAAGACTAAATTCTTTTATGGCAAACAACTCAAGCTTGAGTTGTTTACCAAAAAGAATTTAGTCTTTTTGATTTTAAGTCGATTCTTCTACATTTTCAGTAGAGGTTTCCATTAATAGTCAAAACATCAAAAATGGAATGCAATAGGTTATTCCTCTAGTATTAGATAAGAATTGATCGTTATTTTTGATTTTAAGTCGATTCCTCCATGTCTTCAGCAATGGTTACCAATAATAATCGAAACGTCAAAAACCTAATGTAGAATTGTTATTCCTCAAGTATTAGATGAGAATCAATCGCTATTTTTGATTTTAAGTCGATTCCTCTATGTCTTCAGCAATGGTTACCAATAAAACCGAAACGTCAAAAATCCAATATAGAATGATTATTCCTCAAGTACTAGATGAGAATCAATCGCTATTTTTGGTTTAAAGTCGATTTCTCTATGTCTTCAGCAATGGTTACTAATAAAAACCGAAACGTCAAAAATCCAATATAGAATGATTATTCCTCAAGTACTAGATGAGAATCAATCGCTATTTTTGGTTTAAAGTCGATTTCTCTATGTCTTCAGCAATGGTTACTAATAAAAACCGAAACGTCAAAAATCCAATATAGAATGATTATTCCTCAAGTACTAGATGAGAATCAATCGCTATTTTTGGTTTAAAGTCGATTTCTCTATGTCTTCAGCAATGGTTACTAATAAAAACCGAAACGTCAAAAATCCAATATAGAATGATTATTCCTCAAGTACTAGATGAGAATCAATCGCTATTTTTGGTTTAAAGTCGATTTCTCTATGTCTTCAGCAATGGTTACTAATAAAAACCGAAACGTCAAAAATCCAATATAGAATGATTATTCCTCAAGTACTAGATGAGAATCAATCGCTATTTTTGGTTTAAAGTCGATTTCTCTATGTCTTCAGCAATGGTTACTAATAAAAACCGAAACGTCAAAAATCCAATATAGAATGATTATTCCTCAAGTACTAGATGAGAATCAATCGCTATTTTTGGTTTAAAATCGATTTCTATGTCTTCAGCAAAGGTAATGGATAAGAAAACAACGCAGTTGCTATGGTTACTCATAAAAATTCCTCCCAAATTTTTAGCATTTCACAGAAGAGAAGCCTATCCATTCTTACTTAAGCAAGGCTAAATGAGCTATATTAAAACTTTCAAATGAATAAATTTTAAAGAATTTAAAAAATTAAAAAAGTACCATCTTACTCTAGAGTAAAGTACTTTAAAATATAATTTTACTAAAAACTTTATTTAACCTTTTTTGTGGTCCCCAAGGTATTTAATTAGGATATTAAATTTCATCAAAATTGGTTAAGTCATTTTTCAAGATATTTAAAAAAAACTAAAAAAGTACCGAAATAAAGTACTAATGTTTGTGGGCCGATATGTACCAAAAACTAATCAGCGCTTCATTTTGTTAAACTAATGGTAGGTTTTCAATTTCATTTCAATCGGTGCAACGGTGTGGAAAAAATCGTGGGCCAAAAAAAGCGATAACATACATACATCCATACGCACGCACTAAATGAAAAAATCGCACTTTTTGGCCTCTCGACGAGACCCCATGTAATTTTTGGCAAAACCGTCACGTGCTAATATTCAACCTAATTGAATACTACAATTTGTGACTTTAATTGAGTCCATGGGTTCCGTAGTCTTTACCTGAGGACCCTTTGAAGCCACGCTTGCCCCGAGAGCGATTACAATACTTTACCCATGCTTTGCATTGGATAAAGTAAAAATTTTAAAGTTTGAAAAAATCCTGAACATACAAAAAAATATCTATACATAAAGATTTTTAATTTATTGACTTCAAGTGAAAGCTCTCATATTATGACTTCCTAGATGAATAATTAATAGTTAGATAGTTCTTTAAATTTGAGGATCAGAGGAGGAATAAGAAAATATTATTTAGGATAATTTTCAAGGCTCTATAGTGGACCTGTGCAACAGGTGCTCTTGCTAGATTCGGGGCTGAGATGATATTTAATATTGATACATATTAATATGAAACATTTTAAAATAGCTGATAAGTTTCCATTGATATTTCTTATACTTATAAATTTGTTTACATTAAAGAATTTTTTTATTTTCAGTAATATTTGAATATAAACTTAGATTAGAAAAATCCCTACAGACAGAAAAATTGGAACATCAACAACAGAGACAACAACTTGAACTAAAATTTGAAGTTGAACAACGTCAAAGGGAAAAAGAAAATTTAGAATCATTAAATAAATATAACGCTATACAACAAGAATTAAAAATGCTTCAGGTATTTTATAACAATGTCTCTTAATCGACCATTTTAGATTACATTTCTTAATCTTTATCTTTCTAAATTATATTAATTGATACTGGTTTTAAAAGTTTTAAATAATGTGTGCTGTAGTTTTAAATAAAATTTTCAAATTAGTAGTATGAAAGTTGAAATATATTATATATTTTTAGACCCAACATTCAGATTTAGAAGAACAGTGTTCTCAAACTCGAACGTCTGCTTCAAGAGCAGAAGAAGCTCTTGCTAACTTGCAATCAAAGATGACCCTTCAAGAAAAGAGTCTCAATGACGCTAAAGTAATCTTTATACATATTCATTTAACTACTAATTATTAATAGAGTTTTGACTAAGTATTATAATTAGAGACCGGATTTTTATGCAGTAAAAACTGCCAAAATATGCAGTTAAATATGCAACTAATATGCAGTAAAAAGATAGCTAAATAATTTTTTTTTGCACTAAAAAATTAAAATTGAAGACAAAAAGACTAAATATTTGAAGGAATGCTATGAAAGGAATAAAATGATAAAGTAAGCTACAGAGTGTCAAATATGTACATTTATTTACGAAAAAAATACGGGGGGGGGGGGTAGTTTTATTTAACAGACAGGATTATATTGATTTTATTTTTTATATTAACCATCTCTTTCTATTGACGTACAAATGATAAACTAATAAATAATTCCAAATTTGACCGGCTATAATCTGATCCCTACACTAATTTACACACACTTCCACACACATACACACGAACACTCAATGGCCAGAATGGGCTATAGTTCCCGAAGGCCATTAAAAAATAAAAAAAAATTATTAACAAAGATCTCAAAAATAATTAAAATTTGATTGTAATGTGAATTTTTTATGTTTACAACTATTTTTTTAAATTATCTTCAGGATATTATGTCTACGGTCACTTAAAATTGATTTATACGATGAAAAGGAACGGTCCACATCCACAGACATAATTTAAAGTAACTTTTATTTTGAAAGAAAAAGATTGCAAACTTTTCGGCATTTTCGAGTAAAGTAGAGTCAAGTCAAAGTACAACTGAATAATAAGAAAAGTAGGTGGATTGTTGTTTTTTAGCTATGTTTACATTCTTTGTAATTCGTCCAACACTACACTCTTGTCGTTGAGGCCTATTTTTGTTTTCTTCGAATTCAAATTAGTGTCCCCCTGTTTTTTTTTCTTTTTTTTTAATTCTTTCTCCAAAAAGTTACTTTTAAAACATCTGTATTTGTCGTGAAATATGCAATTTTATGCAATATCCTTCAAATATGCAATTTTATGAAATATTAGTCAAATATGCAAAAATATGCAGTGAAAAATTTAACCCACAGTATCCTAGATGCATGATTCGGATAGATAATTGATCTCCTGGGTCGTAGGTGGCTGCAAACAAAATATGCAATTGCATAGGAATCCGATCTCTAATTATAATTAATCAGGAAATTCAAGAAATTTGTTCTGTTAATAATCAGATCAACTTTGTTTTTAATTCACTCAACACTACTTGATAACGGCTCCAGAAATTAAAAAGCCGTGAATTCTCCGAAATTTAATTCAATATAGTTTTCTTGTAGTACACGATGAATGCCTAGTCGAAACCACTAAACTCCATTTCTGACTATTTTCATGGCCAGATTCTAGAGTAATTGAATTTATTTTTCTAGAATGACTTAGTTCAATTAGAAGGGGAAAGACAGCGACTTGAAGCTCAAATTAGTGCAAATCATCTGGAACGTCATACTCTTCAAACTCAAATTCAAAAATTACAGGTATAAATAATTATTATTTCCAACCAAAATATTCGTTATTTGCTCAGATAAGGTTTTAAATTACTCAAATAAAAAATAAAATTACTGTTGTTTCTTATCAAAATGTTTTTAAAATTTAAAACTTTGTTGTAAAACTATTCTGATTAAGATTGATTATTTATCAAAATTATATTTTATTTGAACTAATAATTATCTTATCCTTCTATTTTTTAGGATGAATGTTCTCTTTCTATACATAAACGAGAGAATGTACAAGACCAAGGTGCCGCACAAGTTTTAGCCATGCCAAATAATGAAAAAACTTCTTCGAAAAGACCTTTACAAGAACAGCAACAGCAACAACCTCAGCCTCCATCTTCTGTAAATTTCATACAATAAATATTATAGCAAAATATTCTTGGATAATTAAAGTTGCTTTTCTTACTACAGAGTACTCGGCCACCTACTCCAATTATTAATCCGGAAGCTTTGGCGAGTTTTGATAAAGGGCCTGCGGCTGCCCTTGCAGCTCCAGCCCCACAACATGAATCTCTGAAGGTTTGAATCACAAATTCTTCTGTTCCTCCAAATTAAATATTAATAAAAATTCCATGGTAAATTAAGTATATATCAATTTTAATAACTATATTAAATTATATCAGTTAGGTCACTAGAGAGCCGCGAAATTAAACAAAGAATTAAACTAATGATATTTCATCCTCATATACCATTGGTTTAGGTTCGGACACTGGTAACTCATCTGGTTCGAGTTTCTGCACCGGTTACGCGTGGTCCTGAGTTCAAATCCCTCCCCGTCCTTTTGTCTATAATAAAAATAAATATTCTCTAATTTACTCACTTATTGTGAATATCTACATCTAACTATGTTCTCCACACTAAGTCTCCATTTGATATGATCATCTTTGCATTCGATCTCCTGTAGTTTATATATATTTTCATTTTCATTTCTTAAAGTTATTACCATATATTTTCTAGTTTCTCTTTATCTTGCTTTAGTAACTCTCGTAGGTACCACAATTCTTGCACTAAAATACGTATATTTAAATTATATAATAATGTTTAAATATAATTGAATGTAATGGAAGGCAGCCTCAGGGCTAGTGAGGAAAGAAAAAATTAACACATATCAAATAATTTTTCGTTAAATTGAAGGGTTGGTTTTGTCACAAATATAATAAAACAAAAATTTAAACTTGATAAAATGGGGGTTATTTATGAGATGGTCTGTGATACATGTAAAAAAGATAAAAAAACACACAAATATATAGGTGAGACTTCAAGGCATTTGAGACAAAGAATTAAAGAACATATTTCATCGATTAATGGAAATAAATTGGTCTCCGCGTTATCCATTCATGCTATTGACAACGAACATAGTTTCGATTTTGAAGGAGTAAAGATACTAGATTATGAGAAAAATTTGACCAAGAGGAAAATAAAAGAATCTCTTTATATATTGAAGGATATCGATAATTGTGTAAATTTCAAAATGGATTCGGAAAACATATCAGAATGCTACAGTCTCAGTGTGTCATTGTTGTGAGAGTATTGATTTGATTTAGTATGTTGATTAAACAGGTATTGATTTTATAAGAAAAATGTAATAGGGAGATGTGTATTTTGATATTTCATTAATAAAAAATAAAAAATAAAGAATGAATTAACTTATAATGTGTTTCTAGAATGGATTATTTATAATGGGTTTTTTAATTGTATAATAATTGACTATGCAATGAGATAATTAGAAAAAAATAAAATTGAAAATAATATTTAATATAATCATTAATTCAAAATAGTTTCTAGTTCAGTGATAAACGTTTTTATAAATTGTTGCTATATATATGTATGTGTGTGATTGTAATGAATTGTGTGATGTATCTATATTGAAGATTTAAGAATGAATGTTTCATGTGAAATGACAAATTCCGGTTCTTGAACGAGATGTATGTATGATTTCAAATTATTGTAAAAAAATTTTGTGTTATATAATTCTCTATAAAAAGAAAAAATGTAAATAAATGTTTCATTTCAATTTTAGAACTACTGAGGATGGTCGACCAGTGGTGACCGAAACTGTATAGTTATCAATTAAATAATTCAAATAGTTGTTAAAATTATTGTTTTATTATATTTGTGACAAAACCAACCCTTCAATTTAACGAAAAATTTAAATCAAGTCACTTAAGTTCTGGAAGAAATTTAATAAATATCAAATAATGTGTAATTTATTGGAATTCTTCCTCCTTTCCTTTCAAACCGACGTTTCAGAGGATTCTTCCCTCCTTCTTCAGGGTTTCAAGGGGTCAATGAATGAAACAAAAAAAATGCTTCCTTCCTCTAATTAAAAAAAGGAGGAAAAAAAAATTGTTTTTCTATGCCTTTGCTAAAGAATAAGAAAGTTTTGAACAGTGCTGTGGAGAGAGGAAGGAAGCATTTTATTTGTTTCATTCATTGACCCATTGAAACCCTGAAGGAGGGAAGAATCATCCGAAAATCAAATTGGAAAAGTGCCGGACCACTTCATTCGCGAATACATATATCCCCATGACTTCAAAGAACTGGAACTCTCTCCCAGCCTCTATCTTCCCAGCACCTATGATCTTCAAACCTTCAAAACCGGGTGCATGACACCTACGTCTACACCCTCTCACTTAATCAACTTTCCCTTCTCTTCGGTAATGCAAGGGTTCACTTCGAGATCCATAGAGGCTACATCTTTGCTGGTGCACCCTTCTTGCATTCGATTGCATTAAAAAAAAAAAAAAGAAACGTCGATTTGAAAGAAAGGAGAAGGATTCTCAAATAAATTACACCTTATTTGATATGTGTTAATTTTCTTTCCTCACTACCCCTGGGCTGCCTTTCATTACTTTCAATTAAAAGTTCTACCAGTCCGTCTCTCTCCAGAGAAAATTTCGTTGCAAAAAAATTTAAATATAATCATTATTAATTATTACTAAATAAATATAGGAATATAACTTATTGTATCTTTAGCATGTAAATGGAAAGGCTCAGAGGAAATAAATACGTCTGTCCTTCATAATAGTGACTAGGCTTCATTCTTAAACCATACCTCATGAATCTACCTAATCAATAATAACTTAATGTAACTTTTATAGGAAGAAGATCCAAATCCAGATGAAGCACATGTACTTGCTGTGCCAGCAGTCCTCCCACCTGAAGGTGTTGTCCCTCCGCCTAAGGTATTAACACAATTTATTACTTTATACCATAAAATTTTATAAAAATGTGGTTTTTACACACTTGGAATAATAGAAAAAACAACTGGTGTGGGCACCACACGACTTTCACATTACTTTCTCCCTTATTTGAAATCATCATACCAATTTTCTTCATTCAAATTACTTCAATTTGGGTTTCCCCCAAGCCGTTTTCAGAAAACCAGAAAAAACACGAAATTGCAAAATATCAAAAATCTTCAAGTGAACCTGTACTTTTCGTTTTTCGATATTCAAAATGTCGAGGTATTTCTTCTAGCCTCTAGATAGCTTAAGTTTCAAATCCTGAAGCTCTGCGACTTAGCGGGCTTCTGGAGACCACAATATTTGGTTTTATATTCTAAATCGGGTTTCAAACTATTTAGGGCATCAATTCCTTCCACCTAAAAGTCACAAAGTGAAATTAACTTTTTTCACCATGGAGATAGAAACTCTTAAAGTGTAGGGATCCTGGCAGGGGATCTCAATACTTCACATTTTTTACTTTCAAGACTGATGATGAAGTTCAAGCCTCTAACAAATAAATTATATACACTCAACAGTGAAAAAACCGGATACTTGATAATTTTTTTTTTCTTTTTTGATAATATGAATTAAAATAAATTTTCTCATAAAATAACCTAAGCAAAATATATTTCGAATAATAATAGACATAATTTAAAATGTTAACACTTTCGATTAATTCATGGAAACTTAATATTATTTCGAAAATAAAAAAATTAAAAAATGAATTTAATGAAAATCGATAATTTATTTTTTGTCTTCGAAACTGTTCATATTCTCATCGTATAAAAGCTATTAAAATAGCACGTGGAGGAAATTTTTTTAATTTAATATAGATAGCTCTTACAATTTTCTGTTTTTTAAAATCATATTTATTAAGTCAGAAAAAATTAAAATCGCATTTTAGCTTTAGAAATAAATTTTTTAATTACCTATCTAGTCAAAATATGGAAATATTTTTTTTTAATATTTTATTTATTCATTTTATCTAAAAATTATCAAGTATCCGGTTTTTTTTGCTGTTTGAGTGTAAATATATATAGAAAATTATTGGATAAAAAATACTTGGTAGGTTTCACATTAAGATATAAAAATAAAACGAATTTATTTTTGAAGAGACTTAATTTAAAGACTAAATTCATTTTATTTTTATATCTTAATGTGAAACCTTCCAAGTATTTTTTTATCCAATAATTTTAAAAAATGTTTCACCAAGTACCAACACCAAATTCCTTAAAAACTAGTAAATATATATGTTTATTTACATTAAGCAGAGGACAACCTCATTGATATCTCTAAATAAAAATGGATCCTTTAGTGTAAATAGATAGAGAGAGTTAACCAATGCCCTTCCTTATTCTATATTGGCTTATCACCTGATTCTTTAATTGTCACTAGTTAAATTAACCTGAATCAATATATCTAATAGAAAGTTCAATTATTTTCAAGCCATATTTATTACAAGTCTCCCCCAATTTATTAAAATCATTTCCAATTAAGAACTAACTTTTGTTTTTGAAATGTTATCTCTTTTTCTAAATGAAAAGAATGTTGGGCTTTTGTTAAGAGATTTTTGGGTTGGTCAGGAGGGTGTTCTGCAAGCAGCAGGAGAAGTCGAGGCTGGTGCTGGGGAAATCTGGCAGTGGGGCGGCCACGTGGAACCTCGTAGGCCTGCACCTGCACCCCTCGCCAAGCCCGCCCACCCCGGCCAGTAAGTAGCCCTTAAGATTTTTTATTAGCCCAGCCTACAAGCTAAAATAATAAGAATAATTATAACCAACTCATTCAATTAAAGAAAACTGTATATTTTTTCCAGCTAGCACAATAAGATTCGATTCGAAATTATATTTTTTTAAAATTTTCCTTGATGCAATATAATTACATAATTGAATTTTATAGCGTTATTGTTTGCTAATATTTAATAATCTATTGTCCTGAAGAACAATTCTAATATCAACCTTATTTACGATGTGACAAGAAAATATATTTTTAAAATATAGTAATTTATTAAAAGATTTTCTTGCAAAGACTTTTGTTAATTTTATTTGGATAAATCAAATATAATATCCAAAAAGTGAATAATCTCTATGCGATCGATTATTAAATTATGACCTTATCCTCAAAAAGTACCTATTGGGTTGGTGCATAATTATTGCGGCTTTTTTTTCGCAACTTTTTTTTTTCTTTAAAAATTGGTTTTTAGTTTAATTTTTTTCACAAAAATAATCTTCTCTTTTTAGTTAATGAAAATGTGTATCGAAAATCCAATTCATGTTCGTTATATTATGTATGCTCTAACACTTTGAGAAAGGTTGGAATGCAGCAGAGTAATTTCGAGATTTCAACGAACTTTTTGGCGAAGGAACAATCAGCAAAAGCCAAGTTGAAAAATGGTTCAAAAAGTTCAAATCGGGCTATACAAACGCAGATAAAGAAGGAAGAGGACGACCATCAAATTTCGACGACCAGGCACTTTTGGCAGCCTCTTGGACGAAAACTTGACAACCAGAATAATGGCCGAAGACTTCAATGTGGACCGTTCGACCGCCATATTTCGTCGTCTCAAAAAGCTCGGAAAAATATGGAAATTGGCTGGATGAGTCGCCCAAGAACTCTCCGATTACAACATGGGCCGAACGTGTCCGAATTTTCACCGATTTGCTGCAGAGAAACGAGCGATTTCCGTTCCTCAAGAATCTCGCACTGGCGATGAATCGTAGTTTCTCTTCAAAAACGTCAAAAGAAAGAAGGTTTGCGTTTCGCCAGATGTTTCACCCAAAGGAATACCGAAAGGCTTCCACTGTAAGAAGGCAACCTAGTGAATGCCATTTTTCAACTTGGCTTTTGCTGATTGTTTCTTCGCCAAAAAGTTCATTGAAATCTCGAAATTACTCCGCTGCATTCCAACTTTTCTCAAAGTGTTAGAGCACTACATAATATGACGAACATGATTTGATTTTCGATACTCATTTTCATTAACTGAAAGAGAAGATTATTTTTATGAAAAAAATTGTACAAAACTCTAATTTTTAAAGAAAAAAAAGCCGCAATAATATTATGCACAAGCCCAATTAACAATAATAAAATTCATAATTAGACAGCAAATAAATAAAATGATATACCATTTATGTAGGTATATTTATTTATTTATATACGAAAGTCATGTTTTTATAGTGAGTACCGTTTTGAAATAAAAAAAAAAAAAACAAGTATACTTTTCATAACAATTTTATTTTCACATGAAAGCCTGTACCTTAATCAACATTTCGACATAGTTTCCACCAATATTAATGCATTTATTGTATCTTTCCACGATATTTTGTATTCCCTCCTCAAAGAAATCTGCCGCCTGATTGGATATCCACTGCAACTTTCGATAATCTAGTCTTTCAGTCACATTTGCATAAAGAACACCTCCTCTGGCATTAGAGGAAACAAATCAGATAACGACGTCTGTTCTCTCACACTTTTTCGTCAACTTTATGCACCAAATCTTCAGTAATGTCAGGCTCGCCCACTTCGTTCCTCGTCATGAATTTTCATGCGGCCATTTTTAAATGTTCTAACCCATTTGCGTACCATCTGATTTGTTTCCTCTAATGCCAAGAAGTGTTCTTTATGCCATTTTGACCAACCGACTATATTATCGAAAGTTACAGTGGATATCCAATCAAACGGTAGGAACTTCTTTGAGGAGGGAATACAAAATCTCGTGGAAATATACAATAAATGCCTTAATATTGGTGGAAACTATGTCAAAATGTTGATTAAGGTACATGCTTTTATGTAAAAATAAAATTGTTATAAAAAGTATACTTGTTTTTTTTTTCATAACGGTACTTACTTTAAAAACATGCCTCGTATATGTATATTAGTGTGTATATTTATTTTCAAAACCCAAAGGAGACACCTTTGATTTATTCTTATAACACACTCATTCACTCGAGATATTTATTAAATCTTAAGCTGCGTATACACTTACGAGGTTGCTTTTATTTTCTTATGTTAATTAATTGATAGATGATTTTGTTATAGAGAATTATATCTAATTTATTTATTTTCCAGCGGAGGTGATGGCGGACTTGGAAGAAATCAATATGATTATAAAGATGGAAATAATATAGAAGTAGAAGAAGAAGGTATATAATTATTTATTATTCTTTTAAAAAGCAACTGCATTTTGATAATTTTTCATTGATAATATGAGAATTTCTCTCAAAACGTTTGAAATGTCTATTAAACATTTAAATGATTTTTTAAAAAACTATTTATGTAAGATGGTATAATTATTTAATTTAAACAAATGAATATATATATATAGGTGTTCGTTTAAAAAAGTAAATATTGGGAAACTAATGTGTCTGATAATTTATATTAGTGAAATGAAAGATAAAAATTTCGTTTAATACATTTATTTTAATAAATAAAAACAGAATAGCAAGAGGTGTCAAGTGGATACAAAATTAATAAGTCAAATTCAAAGAGATATAACAAAGTAGACAGTACATTTTTAAACAAAATAAAAGAATCATTGAATTTAACAGCAAAGACATACAACTTTCATTTTCTAGGATACAAATTATATTTGACATACTCCCACCTTGAGTATTGAAGGATCAATACTCAACAAAACATAATTATTTTTTAAATCTTGCCCGGATTCTAATTATTCTTCCAGCTCTTGTCTTCGATTCTTGCAACTTCTTAGGAGGTGACTCTTCTATTAAATCTTCACATCGATCCTCTTGCGCATCCTTAGGAGGTGATTCTTCTGTTATAGTTAGGTTGTCTGATATAATCTTGTTTCTTTCGCGACATATTTCTTCCTCTTCAATATTTTTTTAATTTTTAACGATAATAAAAGTATGAATTCAAAAGAAATTATCTCTCCTTCAAGAACATGAAAATATTTATGTAAGTATATTAACTTTTATATATAGGTATATATAAACTTTAACTTTTATAAAGTTGAAAAATCAAAAGAAAATCATTCATCTTTGGCCACGCAAATGGAATAGAAGCCACACGTGACACACAAAATAGCATAGTAAGAATATATATCTATATATAAACACATACTATAGAACCAGAAAATAAATAAGGAGATGTTTTTTATCTGATTTTCTCACATTTGACCCTTCTCTTTGATATTTTTATATATAACTCTACACCTACTTTTTATTTTATTTTTCTTCTAATTTCACAAGAGAGTAAAAGAAAGGTAAAAGGTATCAATCAAATATATTTTATATTTTAACAAGATAAAAAGAAAATAATATTTATATATATATATATTCAAAGCAGAAGATAGAAGTACTAAAAACATGCTTAATTGAATTTTTCTATTAATTTCACAAACACTTTATATTTATATATATTAATTTTTTCTATTAGATTCAGGACTTAATGAGATCCTGATACTTACGGTCCTAGAATTGATTAATTGAGATTTAATATGATTAGATAAGTTCTATTACCATTTGCCGAGAAGTTGAGTCCTAATAATTGAAATAATGAACGGAGCCATGTTATGTTTTATGTTATCATTTGCTTTGGACTAAGCACACAACCAGTTAAATTTTCCTTGAGCAGCCAGCGTTCTGAATTAGGATCTTTGTTTTAAGCTAAAAATTATCACTAGTCTGAATTTCTTACTGACTTCCCAGATGTTGAGCACTTTTTATCGGAATGAGACACTAATTCTGCGTGATCAGTGAAGAGGAGTTCTTTGATCTGAAATTCTCTAAGCTCAGCGAAGAGAAATTATTTAAACTGGAATCCTCCACTTAATCGACCTGACATCAAAAGCCTCACATTCCCTTGTCACATATTGTAATGCTAGACTAGATGTGTCTATCCCCATTGTTGCCTAATATTTCTTGGACGGCCCTTTAGGTTTTCTTAAATGAAGATGGTCTTGTTTAAATAACTTTAGTTTGCTCTTTAAGCAATATATATTTTTTTAATTTAATTTAAATTTTCACTTTTTAGTTATTGCAAGGACTTTAATCTATTTAAAGGTAATTATTTCGCTGCCACTGATAATGTCGCGGTCGGCAGTCGACAGCGGGTAGTCACACTGAAATTGCATTGAGACCTCAATGGGACCCGGGGAAAAAATAGTAAATATATATTTTAAAATTCGATTTCAGCAAAATTGGATTAAAGTCTAGAGTTCTAGAAATTTTTGAATCGATATTTTAAGTCTCATTTTGGTTCTTTAATAAATTCTTCTTCTTCTTCTTCTTCAAGTGCCATACTCGATTACGATCGTCGGCGATTACTATGGAGAGTATCCTCTCCATTGTAATTTTTCTGGGGAAATCTTTTAATGGTATGGTTTCCCATTGCCTTCCTCCTAAAGGAATCAGATTATAGCCGGTCAAATATTTGCATCGAGTCGGGCTTGAACCCGCGCTAGCTTGATTAGAAGGCATGCACTTTAACCACGCGGTCAACCTGACTCCACTCTATTAAATAGGTTCCAAAAATTTTAATTTTTTACTTTACTATTCAGGGTATGGTCAAGCATTGTAATCGTGGATGAAAAAAAGTGTTTTTTTGCTTCGTTTTTTCGAAATATTTTAAAAACAGCTGAAACTATTTTGATAAAATAAATTGAAAGAAACCATGGCGTTTTGGTGATTTACAAAAAAGCCCTAATGAGTAAACACCAAAAAAATTATCTTTTAGGAGATATTAATTATTTTGTCAAAATGTATGTTAGTTAGCACGTAAGTTACCAAATATTGTGTACGCTCTAGCTCAAAAACTAGTGTGAATATCAAAACGAAATTTCACATGTAGTTTTGTGCATTGAGATCAAGAGCTGATTAGATTTTGGTTGAAATCGAACGAATAATTAATGGAGGGAGGAGGGGGGGGTAATAAATTAAAATTATAAGATTTTCAAATTAAAAAAAAAGGGAAGAAATATGTAATATTAATATACTATAAAATGAACCTTAAATAAAAAAGAGAGTTATTTTTTTTATTTAAAGAATGTATGTATGTAGCATTTTAGCCTTATTAATTTTAAGCGAAAGAAACATATAGATATAAATTATTAATTAGCTTATTGAATATTTTCGAAATTGTGTTTATGGTGATAAAGCCCCCCCCCCCCCCCCCTCCCCCCCCCCCGATTCATTAATAAATACATTTATGATTAATTTTACAATAAACTTGAAATTAATGTATACAATTTTTAATTAGATACTTTCGCCTTAAAGTTATGCAACCAACAAGTCTCGGAGACGTATCATTTATATACCCTATAGGCAATCCTTTAGAGTGGAGCATCGCTTAACATACGGCTAGTTAACGGTTTAAAGAGAATAAAAGTATTTTTTTAATAGTTATATGAAAATCTACCATTAAAATGAGAATGAATTTTTAAATCCCAACCTGGTAACAAACTAATTGCAATTCATTTGTCAATTATTTATCAAAAGATTTTTGAATGGATATCATGATAGTGTTAACTTTTATTTATTTATTTTTTTATTTTCCATAAAATTTAAAGATTTCGTTTATAAATAAGACCCGAATCCACTCTGCCTGAGAAAATCTTAGAGATCAATTAAGTGATAGCAAGTCACAAAAATTTAAATAAGAAACTTCCATCCATATAAGAAACATTCACTCACCTTTGTAAATAAACTCTTATAAACTCGAAATTTTGGGGGCCTTGAGTTGGGTAAATTTTAATTTCTTTGAAATCCCCCTCCTTCGCCAATTTCGGGCTACCGTATATCCCTACAAATTCTTTCAATTTATGACTTGCTTCCAATCGTTCAGCTTTCTTCGTTTTCTGATCTTTTTTTAATTTTTTGATTCCTTGATTTGTCTAGTTACTTTTTTTATCAATAGTTCGAAGGATCCTAAAGAGTAATTTAATAAAATTTGGTCCATATTGTTCATAACATACAGAAAAAAACGCTTGAAAATGATTTTTTTTTCTCATTTCAAACATTATTTATAGGGACAAATTATAAAAAATAGATCTGTGTCGTAGGACACCGGATAGGAACGAAGTTCCTTATTATAAAAATATTAATTTTAAGTTCTATTCTAGGTATAAAGAAAAATAATTATTCGGGTATACATTTTTTATTATGATTTTTTTATCGATAAAAAGCAAAGAAACTACTTTATAAAATTATCTTAACACCTTTATTTTATTTACAATGATTTATAAAAATATATAATATATAATAATAATAATATACAAAAAGAAACATGTATTTATATGAATAATAATAATTAAGCCTAATTATGTTCTATCATAGAAACTATAGCTTTATGGTAACTAATAAATATTGTTATTTTAAACAAAATTTAATTATACTCAATAATCTTATAAATAGAACAAAATTTTAAAATATTTATTTCTAAATTTTCTATTATAATTATTAAATAACTTACAAATGTGAAACGTTCCCTTCCTCCTGTATCAAAATAGTATTAAGCCGAGAACATTTCAATTTATGACGGTATTCTTTTTTACGTAAAGATTCTTTCTTTTTAAATATTTTATCAATATTTTCATTATCTTTTCTATGCTTCCGAAGAATTTGTTGACGCTGTGCATTATTTAATCTCCGTATATTTTCAGTACTAAAATTAATTACAGTTATTAATGGTAATAATAAATTTATTAAAAATGTATATAATTTTCATACCATACCTTGGATCTTTTGTATTTTTTTCTTTTATTCTTTGTCGATACTCTTGTTGATATTGCCTACTTGTTTTTTTTTTTTTATTTTTCTCCGATACTGAAATTGATTATAAAATCATTAATTTCTCGTCTGATGTCTACTAACTTTACAGTCGTATTTAAAATTACACTGCAAAATATTATAATATATATAATATATATAAATTATATACCGTACCTTGTTTTTTTTTTTCCCCGCTCCCGATACCTTTTTTGGTACTCGGCTTTTTTTTCGTATTTCTTTCCTTCAAAGAAAATAAAATAAAAAAATGTTAAAATTAAATCCATGAGTGCTAATCGAGGGAGGGGATGGAGAGGTGGGTACTGAACAAACTTGTATGGAAATATTTTTGAATTTGAGAAAAAACAGTATATGAATTTATACAATGTTTTACTCAGTATATTATATAAATATCTAACTAATAGATACTCTAATAATAAATAAATAAATAATCTTAGATATTTTAATAATAATTCATCAAATCCTCGTTGGAAATCAAATTCCAAGGAATTTTTCTTCTTCTTTAATTTTTATTTCCTTAAATAGAATAAATAAATAATAAAATTCAATTAATTAAATAAATAAATAAATTATAGGAATTAGTTATGAAATCAATTAGGGATTCACGGGGATTTTACACATACACCCACGATTAATATATAACGCTTACCTTTAGTAGATTTTTTTTAATTGATTATTTTCTTCTATTAGCTGGAAATATAATACATAAATTAGTAGAATTATTGCAATAGATTTGAACTTTTTCATTTATTTATTAATTAAGTAAGCACACCTTTGTTATTTGTTGCTGAATAACGAAATGTTCTGAATGTTCTGTCTCTGAATTCGATGCCATTTTATTGAATTCTATTATTCTGTCTATTAAATTAATAAAATTTTTAAAGAGGATTATTTCGATAAATAGAAGCAGAGGGGTAGAGGAGGGTAATGAAATACTAACCTGTTGAATCGAAGGATGTTCGAGAAATGGAATTCACTGAAAGCTTCGCCGAGAGTAAAATTCTCAGGGATTCCCGACCACAGCACAAGCCAGAGGGGGCCTCCAGAGCGGCGACCTGAGTGGATGCGCGCGCATGAGCATTGACACGCTTTTTTTTAACGTTACGGACGTTTTTCACCGGCTAGGGTACCCCTCCGAGGCGTCCCATAAGGAACTTCGTTCCAAAACTTCGTTCCAAAAAAAAAACGAAAACTTTTGACTAATATGTTAACTATAAGTAGGTACAAAGAAATTGACTAGTACAATAGTAGATACTAGACAATTACTTGGTATTAAAATTAAAATTAAAAGTGAATTCTATTGTTTAAATTAAATATTCACGTATATTTATTTTCTATTTAAATAAAAAAATAATTGATTATTTCTTTCCTCAGTTTATATTATGTATAAAGACTAAAGAGTATCGTTTTAGTCCAAATGTGGCTCTTTCTAGAATTATTTCTATTCCACCAAACTTGTCTGGATTTGTCTTGCTCATCCATGAAGACTCTAAGAATATAACAGATAAGAGGATAGAACGAGTTCCTTAGGAGTACATAGCGATATAGAGGATATTTCAAGAAGGATTGTCTTCTAAATCCGAACTGTAATATATAATTTGTATTAGATAGGTACTACATACATGTCAGCGTTGTATTCAAATGGCTGTCCTTCGAAACAAGTCTCTTAAACGCTTCAACAATTTCCGGTCAAAAATTTCAATCTTCAACTTGAAAATTTCGGGCTCAAATGATTCAAAATTTAAACACAGACCCAATCCAAATAGTTTAAATAGAAATTGTTGAGGTTTTGAATTTTGAAAACTCAAATGGCACTGGAATGACGGTTCTTGAAATGAATATAAAAGTTCTTTTTTAATGAAAAATCACAAGATAGTCTTTTATTAATCCAAGCTGTTAATAATTTTTATTAAATGTTTAAATTTAGAATCACTTTTTTAATGATGAAGATTAATCTTTGAGTAAAAATTTTACGTGTGTTGATAATTAAAAGCCAGGACTAAATTTATTTGGCATAATGCAACAAATAGTTTTTTAATTGGTTTCGCATCGAAGGTCAGGCATCCCCCGGGTTGCTTTTTAGACCTGGGTTCAATTCCTAAAGGGGGGATACAACCTTTATGACTTCCCTACTAGCAGAATGTTTCAAACTATATAGTAACTATTTAGTCCCTATATAGATTCTCGAAATTCGTATAGACACTATATAGTTGCTATATAGTTTGAAACATTGTGCTACTACGGTTGTAACAAAAATTATCCATAACAATTTTGATTCAATAGAATATAAGATAATTTTTCAAAGGTCTAAATAACTATATTTTATTTTATTTTTTATAATCTTCTCCGATTATTTTACATTCATACATATTATTTTCTCTTGATTATGATTAATGCCTATAAAGAAAAAACAAATGGTAACGCTAGAAGCCATCAAATGAACAAATTGCTGCTAAGTCTAAAAACAATGACAAATGACTCTCTAAGATAAACTTTGAGAATATGATTGTGAGGGAAAAACCTTTGAGATAGAATGGTTATCTGAAGGAAAGTATTATTAAAACTTTAATATGGGATCATTAATTTAAAGTGAGATTTAGCTAATCATACTTATTCAAAAACAATATATATTTTTTTGAATAAACATAGGCTGTTATTTACATCATCAAGGATAAATCAATATTATTTGTGGGTTTAATTCCAAAAATAACAGTAGAAAAAATTAGATGTCCAAAAAGAAGTAGAAGAAATGAATTTAGATTGTTATCAACTGTCTGTTATTAAAAAAATTGTCAACAATTTTGAGTCTTGTATTATAGCCCAGGCAAATTAGACTGAAAAATGCCGCGGTGGCCAATAAATATGCACAAGCTGGAAATAATTTTCATCGACTTTACGCATTCCATATTAGAGTTATGTGAGTTTGAGACGGTTTCTGGCAGGTAATAAATTATTGTGGGCCTAAAAACCACGAAAATTTTGGACTTTTTTCAGATTTTTGCTTATAATTCGAAAACCATGCGTCCTGCAGAAAATTTCACTCTTACCAAAATGAAAGAGCATAACGTACTTAAAAGTTAAAATTGGTTCATCCGTTTATTTATTTATTTATTTATTTAAAACAATGCTCTGAGGTGGCTACCTCGTAGAGCAGATAGTTTAGCTACAATCGATCGTCAAAGATAGGCAATTTTTACCAACTTGGCGGAAAAGTGAATTATGCTTATTAGATGGTTACAAGAAACCACTCTTCGAATTTTTGCGATGCTGACCCCCATAATAGTTGTCAATTGGCTAAAAAACTCTGAAAGAAGGAAGGATTCAATTCAGAGGAGAGCTATTCAACTAAAAGAAAATCCAGGCTTAATTAGCTTCATCGAATCCCTTGCCCAGTGTTTCTCAATCTGGGTTCTGCGGAACCCCAGGGTTCCACAAAAAGAGGTCAATAAAAGAAAAAATAGTAAAACAAAAATAGTAGTTAGTAGTATCACCCTTCAAAAAATTTGTCATGTAAAAAATACTAAATTTAGACTCCTATAACTTATTACCTTATAGTCCAATAAGACCATTGATATGTGGCGACATGCCAGCTCACGCACCCCCTCAGATACTTAAGAATGCGATGAACATCGCTATTATTGTCTCAGTGATACTATTTTTGTTGAACTAAAGTTCCTTAGCTTTCTTATAATACAACAAGTACGTTACATTAGTAACAAAATGAAAACATCATTTAAATTGTTTTGTTATTATTTAATGACGTTTGAAATAATATTGCTTTTCAAATAGATGGGAATGTTATTTATTACTATACAGTGAATATGTAAAAAACCTGTCCGACCCGAAAAGAGGCATATTGGTATCCCAATGACATTACGAAAAAATTTAATAATAATATTATTCATGAAAATAAAAACGTTAAGTATTGTAATTTAAAATGCACGTTTTTTATACCTAATTTCCCCCAAAATCTAGCTCATTTTTAAAATGTGGCAAAACCGTCATCGGCGGCGGTATGTTATATTTGGAAGCTATAAAAATAGCATGATGTTGATAATTTGACGAAAAATCAAATCTCTCATATTTTAGTGCTAGGGGGTTTCTCAGAATATTTAGAAAATTATATTTAAAAAAAAATTATGGAAAAAAATTCTAGATTGATTAATGTTATCAAGAAGTTTGAATCATCTACAAAACTAAATGTTTAAGTGGCGTTAAAACAATTAAATGATATTGGTCTTCAAATAATAAATGATTTTATTTCTGGGATTACTAATTTTAAATTATTGGAAACGGTAATAAAATGAAATGCAATTCATATAAGAAATCGTAGAGAATTGGATAAATTAAAACTCAGAGCTTTTAATATATGTAAGATAAATGTATGATAATTGTAAGCCATAAATGTGCTGAAAGAAAGATTAATGAATATATGATGTTTTGTCTTTTAGTAAAACTGTTTTTGACTAGGAGTGATGAAACGAGCCACTGGGGAAGTCAAAATAAATTGACGAAACGTCTGGCTTATTTAAAAAAAAGCTCTGAGATTTAATTTATCCATTTACCTACGATTCCTTATATGAATTTCAATATGAATGCGAATGATATAACATTATTAAATGCAATTATTTGGAGTGTGTGACTTTTACTATTAGTATCCACTTTAATACAATTTAATATGTGACCCCGATCGATTAAATTTTCTCCAGCAGTAAAATTTCTACTAGTACGTGTACTAGACGCAAATTTGCATATTTCTTGTATTAATTATATAATTTTTTTAATTATATAATATCTTAAAATAATCATGTGTATCGCTGTATCAGTTTAGTTAAAGTATCCTATAATTATTAGTTCATTTTTCCACCATTAGTCGGCAAAAAATTAAACCACCCCCTACCAAGGTTATTTCATTCTTTCTTCCTTTCTTTGATAAATAATCTAATAAGATTGGACCTTTATTGATAATAAAATATTTTTTAAATATTCCCGAAATTGAATTTTATTAATAATAAGATTTTTTTTTAATCAGATGAAATTTAAAACTATAATATTTAAATATTTGAAATGAAACAGAATGATTTTAATTTAATATTTTATTTATAGAAATTATTCGCATATTCACTTGCATTAAATTATCAAATTATTCAACATGATAAGCAGTTTAACGGATTTTTTATATTGCCTGAAATGTAATGAATTGAGTTAAATATAATGAGTTATCATAATATACATAAAATTAATAAACTCAACTTTTAATAGGTAAATGTTTTTCCTTGATATAAAATCATTTATAGTAATAGAATATGGAATTACTCGAACTAATTTAAAATAATAAATTTATTTATCATACAATTTATATTATTTATCCAAATTGAAAAAATAATCAAATAATTTGAATAATATTTTACTAAGCAGAAACTTTATTTCTTTTTTTTTTATTTATTGTCAGATCAGATATGTGTAAAGATTATAAAAAATCTCAATGTTACAAGCTGATTTGCGCGCACTTGTTATGCTTGTAGTTATATTCGGCTTGTTGTTGTTTTGTTGTTAACGGGAATTGAAAGCTTAATGGAAAAGTCTCCCCTCCAATTCCAAAATGTGACAGGGAAGGGGTTCACTAATTAGAAACAGCCCTGGCTCTTAATTTGATTGGTCGCCTGAACTGGCACAAGGAACTGCCAAAAGGGTTTGGTGTTTTGAAGAACGTTAAATCGAATTTGCAAAATAAGAAAACGGGATGATAGACTGACAGATTTCCAAAAATAATAATAATTAACAAACTAAATAGGGAAAAAAATCATTTTTGATCTGGAGAAATCTTTGAGATTTCTCTAGCGAAATCTGCTGATGTACAATATATTTACCGCTTGAGTGTAAATATCAAGACATCGTAAATCAGCATAAATATATGTAAAGGCAGGTTGATATAAACGTCTCTTAATTAGAACTTTAAAGAGCAAATCTGTGTTATCAAGTATATCAAGGATAAAACTCCAAATACTTACAACTTATATGTTCGACTCCTTTCAATTTTCATATCAATCAAACAATAGTAGCTAGAAAAAAATGTATTATAATTAACCGTAGAACGCATCTGCTGGGCCTGATAGGCCCGGTCACACCTTTTCTTTTCAATAATTTAATCAGAAAAGGGGTCCCGTAAATTCCAAGTTTTTAATATTTCTTCATTAATACATAATAAAAGTATTTTTAAAGGATTTTTTATCTTGGAATCATTTTACAAACTCAAAGTCTCAAGACAGGCCTCTCAGTCCCGTGGGTTTTCTGTGTATTAAAACAGTAAATCGAATAAAAAAATATTGATATATTATTTATTTGTATAAATTCTGATATAAATTAATAAAAAAATGAATATAATAAGATTGGAGTAACTTTTGGAGACGGACTGATAAGTGAATTAAGTGGATATTGATGAGGCAGTCCAAAAAAGAAGAAGATAATTTACACTATCTTTTTATTCATAAAACCGACGTTTCGGAGGCTATTCCCCTTCTTCAGGGTTTTGAAAAGTCAGTGAAGGAAATCAATGCGGCATTCCCTCTGTCTCCTCTTTCAGTGGCAGTGAAAGAGGAGACAGAGGGGAATGCTGCATTGGATTTCCTTCACTGACTTTTCAAAACCCTGAAGAAGGAGGGAATAGCCTCCGAAACGTCGGTTTTATGAATAAAAAGATAGTGTAAATTATCTTCTTCTTTTTTGGACTGCCTCATCAATATCCACTTAATGAATATAATTATTGAAAAATGTATTATAAACCAATAAACCTATAGTAGGCCTGACAGGCCCGGCTCTTAATTTTGTGTATATATATATATTTTTTTTAGAGTCAAATATATTAAAAATAACATAAAAACAGTAAAAAAGTATTGATTTATTATATATTTTTATAAATCTTGAGATAAATTAAAAAAAATCTTAATATAATTATTGAAAAATGTGTTATAAACCAATTAAACATATAGTGGGTCTGACAGGCCCGGCTTGCGGCTTTGTGTTAGTGAAAAAGCTTGTGCGTTCTAGGGTTAAAATACAATTTGTGAAAAGAATAGAGATTTTACATGAACGCTTTAAATAAAAATCAAGTACCAATGATTGATATCTACGAGCAAATGTTTTATTACGTTAACTTAATTAAGCTAAGGGAATACCGCGTTGATTTGTGGAGAAACATTTGTCGTTTAAAGAATTTTAAAGGTTTAACCCAACCAACAATTTTAAACGATGTGAACAATTCCTCTATCTATATATATAAAAAGAGAACCTGACGTTTCATTCATTCATTAATTCACTGACCCTCGCATAGCCCAGACCCCTGGGTCTAGAAAGATGAAATTGGGAGTGTATATTCTTATATAGGTACTTTTTACTATTTAAGATTGGGCTAAGAAGGGATTTTTTGAAATTCGAAACCTAAAGAGGGGAAATTTTTTCGCTTTAGTTAAAAGTGATTTATTCATAATATTTTTAAGGTAGTTCTTTCACAAATTCAAAAATTCAAGAAGTCTTCGCCCTTAATTTTGGGTCGATTTGCACCAAAATCTATTCAGCTCTTAATTTCAATGGACCAAAACAACATGTGAAATTTGGTTTCGATATTCACACTAGTTTTTGAGTTAGCACGTTCACAAAAATTTGATAACGCACAGACTAACGGCCAACCGGACAACCAGACAACCAACCAGACGGACAGACTAACAGACCTTTTGACAAAACAATTATTATCTCGAAAAATATAATTTTTTCGATGTTCACTTATTAGAGCTTTTTTTGTAGAGCGGAATGCCATGGTTTCGCTCAATTTTTTTAATCAAAATAGTTTCAGCCGTTTTTGAGATATTTCAAAAAAAGAAGGAAAAAAACACTTTTTTCATTCACGATTACAATACTTGACCATACCCTGTATGGTAAAGTAAAAATTTAAAAATGAACAACTCTTTAAAGAAATATAAGATTAAAAAATAAAAATTTTCTTAAATATATATCTGTTTTGTTTTTGAAAAGATCGATTTCAAAAAAAGAGGAAAAATATTATTTTTAAATATTATGAATAAGATAAAGTCAACAAATGTTTTGTTAACTTGGCAATTTTTTCCTCTAGGAGCGTTCGTCATGTTTTTTTTTCTCAAATTCATTCGCTGTTTATTGCTTCGAGATCCTGGCTGGATTCTGTGATTTATTTGCTTCTTCTCTCTCTTATAAGTCTGGGTGGTTGATGTGGGACTTGATAAAAGTCCTTTTTGTCGTACCTATACATCGTTATTTATGTTTTTTAATGAAAATCTGTTCAGACTTTTCAAAATAATTTTCCCTGATAGATTAACTTTATGTTTTTAATTAATAAAGAAATAGAGATAATATGTACATTAAAGGAACGCAAGAAAAGCTCATTAGATAATATTTAGGCAATCAATCTTATGTCGAAATTGTTTAAATTAATTAACCAATACATCTATGTGACCTTCTCTGTTTATGCAGGTATTATGATTGTGACGAAGACGAGCTGTCAAATATGGCAAATTCTTTGGAAGAGATCTATAATAATAATACTGCTATTTCTGAAAATATTAAAAGAAATTTGCAGCTTTTGCGACTACCACTTTTCTTATTTCTTGAGTGGACATTTAATGAATGTGATGGAGTAGAAAGAAAGAAATTTTGAATAGGTATGTTTTTCAGTAAATTTGGGATATTTTCATTCATCCGGACTATATTACTACATTTATGAATAATTTACCCCAAGGCATGCTTTGCGCTAAGATCGCGAATCCCGAACCCGTTAAGCGACCCACAGATATTAACTTGGTCGCCAATCTATGGTTGTCAACTTTGTTGTCGGATGATGATTTGATCTTACCTCAACATTGTTTTCAACATGAAATATCAACCCCCAACCTACCCACAGACGTTCAACATTGTCTTCAACACGGCAATGTTGACAACAAGTTTGACGAGCAAGTTGATCGTCGGTGGGCCGATTTAGTGTTTAAATTGAAAAAATGCCAAACCAGTTCATTCGCCAATACAATTATTATCCCAATGACTTCTTAGTGACTGGCCTTCCTATTTCTCAACTTTTGTCATCTTTAGACACCCCATCCTTTCTTTTTGATCTTGAAACCTGTGATTTATATTCATATTTCTAACTTGAGTTTTTCTAAAAGACCCTAATTAATACCTGCATAAACAAATGATGTATTCTTTAAGTGTCGACAACAACTCAATCATAAAAGTATTAACAAAATTGGGATATGATTTCCTTGAAAATATTGAAGAAGATATCTTACCCTTTCTGCTGATTGCCACAGACATATACTTGAGCCATGGGACTACTAAAAAATAGCCGCTATATTAGTCGGAGGTGCGACAACAGTTTCAGGTCACAATTCTTAATTTCTAATTCTCAAATATTCGCATACCATATAACTTTGCTAACGCAAAACAACTTGAACGAAAAAGCCTCCCCTTACGAAACACAAATTTTTAACAAGAAATAAGATAAATGTAAATTTCTCCCCCATCTTTCTCGAATCATTTCAGCCTTCAATCCTTCAAAGGGAACACTTTGAGTTGACTCCAGATATTTCCAATAGAAACGAAACTGATATACTTTTTACCAGAAGTTGGCCAATAATACATAAATTTGAACAGAAATTTTAATCATTTATCTTTTATAGCTTACTCGATCATTTTATCCCTAATGTAGAGTTTTCCCTTTTATTGTCTTTAGGTACATATTTTTATATCATTCGAATTGAGCTTTTTGTAAAATTAAATATTTTCAGTAAAAACAGGGAACTCAAGAGCGATTTAAAATATGAATACATGTGACTATTGTAATATTAAATTTTTATATTATATATCATATTTTAAGAACCTCTATAAAATTTGTCTTCATCCGAAGCTTATATGTTATGGCTAAACATGAATTTTTTATTAGCTCTTTTGAGATTATATTCGTGAATCTTTTGAATAAAACGTAATTTTATAGAGAGATTTTTTGATCATTAACATCCTCCTCTAAAGCTCTCTTGGTTAATCTAAAATAATGACAGCTTTTATATTAATAACAAAATATCGAAGATGATAGAATTTTTATTGAATAATCTTTGATATTGCCAACGCATAAATAATAAATCGGTTACGAAGACAGATCATAATATCGGATATTGTGAAAGAATTGAGAATACGAATTAAGATAATTGTACTTTTTGGATGAACTAAATTTGCATCAAACCAATTGAAAAACATATGTCTTCTCAGTTTTTATAATAAATCGGAGGTTTCTAAAAATAATATAGGTATTTATAACTATAATTATATTTCAATTAAGACCTAATTAAAAGGTATTTTTTCAAAATAACATGTACCTATATAATTTAAGTTTTATCGACTTTCGTTTAGTTTTTTTGCTAAAATTTAACAGTTGAAGCGCGATAGATATCTAAAAGTTTGGTTCAGAACGAGCATTATAGATATATATTTATACTAATATTCAGGTAAGGACAGAAAAGTTTTAACCAAAAAAATTTCTGTTCGTTAATAATAATACGTTACCAAATTTTATGTGTATGCTCAAGCACAAAAACTAGTGTGAATATCAAAAGGAAATTTCACATGCAGTTTTGATGCATTGAGATTAAGAGTTGATTAGATTTTGGTTAAAATCGAACCAAAATTTATGAAGGTTAAAAAATTAAAATTATAAAATTTTCAAACTTAAAAAAAAAAGAAGAAAATGAAATTTACTGTAAAATAAAACTATAATAAAATAAACTGCAAAGGATCGTTTATAAACTTTATCCAAATTCATTTGAAATATTGATATTTTTATTTCTTTATTATTAATCAGATGTCACTTGCTATTTGCAGGCCATGTTGACTTAAATTCAAAAATAGTGAACGATTCCCATCTAATACTCGAGGAATAACCATTCTACATTGGATTTTAAACGTTTCGGTTATTATTGGTAACCATTGCTGAAGACATGGAGGAACCTTATTTAACCTTTTTTGTGATCCCCAAGGTACTTAATTAGGATATTAAATTTCATCAAAATTGGTTAGGTCATTTTCGAAATATTTAGAAAAAACTAAAAAAGTACTGAAATAAATTACTAATGTTTGTGGGCCGATATGTACCAAAAACTATTCAGCTCTTAATTTTGTAATGGTAAGTTTTCAAATTCATTTGAATCGGTGCAACGGTTTAGAAAAAATCGAGGACGGAAAAAACGATAACATACATCCATACATCCATCCATCCATCCATCCGCACGCACTTCCTGAAAAAATCGCACTTTTTGGCCTTCTCGACGAGACCCCATGTAATTTTTGGCAAAACCGTCACGAGCTAAAACTCAACCTTAATTAAATACTACAATTTGTGACTTTAATTGAGTACGTGGGTTCAGTAGTCTTTACCTGAGGACCCCTTTGAAGTCGAGCTTGCCGCGAGACCAATTACAATACTTTTACTCCTGCTTCGCATTGGATAAAGTAAAAAAGTAAAAAGAGAGTTATTATTTTATTTATGGTCAAAATTGGGAGGGGGGGGTGGTTAAAAAATATAACTAAACCAGATATTTACAATGGAATCGTCTCATATTTAAAAGAATATATGAAAAAAAATTATAAAATTTTCAAACTTAAAAAATGAAATATACTTATAATAAAAAAGTTACTATTTTTTTCGGGGTGTAAAATTGGGAGGGGGGGGTTCAAAAAATAAAAGTATCAATAAAAATCCTAGGGCTGGACTAATATTATTAAAACTTGATAAAATCATCATACTACATAGGCATTGGCTAACTGGACTAAAAAATGGATCACAAAAAAATTACAAATTCAAAAAGATACCTAAATTATAATAACGAATAAATAAATGTCATTAAAATGCAATATTCGGTCATAGAATTTGCACACGTTTCAAAATAAAATACTATATAAATACTGTTGCAGAGCATATATTTATTTAGAATTGTGTCGTAGAGCGAAGTGACACGAGTGTTTTATATCAATGAAGCCCTCGTTGAGATAAGCAAATAACTTAGTTTAATTTGTTGTTTTAACCATTTCCTGTTGAGTAAAGAAACCAATTTATAAATGTCAAGTCATAATTTGATTTGTATTACTAGCCCCTATAACAGTTGAAGAGAAGATGTTCATTCACAATTATTAGCTCCTAAATAATTTGTCTGAAATCTGGTGCTAGTGATAGATATTACAACGAATTTACTAACAATTATATTATCAAATATTATTAATAATTATTTAACTTAAGTACCCACTCATTTGGGTCGGCCATGAGTGTAGCGCAGGAGCGGCGTTTGGAGGGCAATCCCCCTTCCCTGGACTTTGGAGATATTTTATGTTGATTTAATTAAGATTCATTTTTTGTAAGAAATGGACTACACTAAATTCTGCTGAGAATGAATTACTGTATAATATTGTTACTGCCACTGAGAGAGGAGACAGGTGGAAATGTCACATTGGATTTTCTTCACTGACCTTTCAAATCCCTGAAGAAGGAGGGAATAAACCTTCGAAACGTCGGCTTGAATAAAAAAGATAGTTATAATTATATCTCAATTTTTAAACCTAGGCCTGCCTCATCAAATCCATTAAATTCACTTAGGTATCAGTTCGTCTCCAAAAACTACGTCATTCGTAATAGACTTTGTATTTACCATATACATTTACTTTCATTTAACTTTTGATCAAGAATTATATATACATAAAAAATTTCAATAAAACATTTTTTTGTTTTGAAAAGTTTAATGGTTCTCGAAATGAAATAAAATTGTTGCATAGTTTCAAAGGGACAATTAAAATGAATGATTTTCCCAAAAAGGGTGCAGATAGAAAGTTTGAAGTCCCTGCCTGGTATATCTTCCAGTTCAAGCATGTCAAAGACAAGCTCAGACGAGTTTAGTCGAATAAAAATTGTTTTCGCTGAGAAACTATTAAAATAGAAATAACCCAAAAAAGGAATAAATAAAGATGATTCGAGAATTTTTGGACTAATCCATTTCTAAGAATTCTCATTATATATAAGATCGGGAATAACTAAGAGTGCTATAGACAAGTCATAGCTTGCTTTTATAGCAATAGAATTAGGAGAAATTTAAGATTTTCTTATAGGACAGGCTGGTTCATTATGGAAGATGGTCGATTTCCATCTCCGGGACTGGAGTTTAAGTCCCAAGAATTAATTTCTGACTCCTACTCTCACTCACACAAAGCAGTATCCGTTGGGGCGAAGGTCCCAAAATATATTTTTAAAAAATCTAATGTTAAATTTGAAAAATAACGAAAATGATGCCGTATTCGATGAAATTTGCAAAAAAAAGCGAAGATTAAAATAAAATTTCAAAAAATGAAGGGTACATTTTTGGACAGCATCCCCTGGTTGAAAAGTCACCAACCGCCACTGATATATAATATATAAAGCGTTGTAATGATATTTATTTTTTCTTATTTACCTACATACAATTTAAAAATTGTATGCTTCTCCTTAGGAAAAGTTGAAATGCCCCTCCTTGTGTACGGCCGCCGACTTTTTTAAGTCTGGGCTTGAGAATCAAATTATCCGCGGCACCTAAAATCTACTATTACCTGGCTTGTACACATTGGCCAAGTTAGGAGTTTTCCTTTGAGGGGGGCAGCCGGCCAGCTAATTAGCCACCAAAGGGTTTCAATTTCGGTAATCCGATTATAAATCAACTAACTTGTTACTAGAATTAATTAATTAACTAAATAATTTAATGAGAAATATATAAGTGATGCAGCGTAATAATGGAGTTTCGATTTTACTAGGGGGGGGCATGAGTTTTGTAGGGGCACTGCCCCCTTTGTCCCCCCTAACTACGCCCATACTTGTACACTCCATAAAAACACAAACAAATGCTAATACACGTACAAACTAAATACTCCAAATTGAAACTCTTTGAAAATGATCAAATAACCCACGATCATTTTAATGCAATGTTGATAGCAATGAGAAACACCATAAATTATACTAAATTATATCCACTATTATTTTTTGTGATTCAAAATCCGCTTCCACCTCCATAGAATCATATAAAAATTTAACAGAAAAATAATAAAAATTTACTTCATATAATTTTAGTTATAAAATATTAACATCTCATCAATATAAAGTAGCATGTTTTTTCTTCTTTCAAAAATATACATAACAACTTGGTAGATTATTTTGTTTTTTTCGGATCGGTAAATTTATTTTGAAAATTGAATCTTGTAGTAGGTACATTTATCAATGAGGAGAGATAGGAAAAATTTCAATGACATTGAAGAAAATTGGACAAAAAGCAATAACTCGATATTTCCTGTAATTAAATGTCTCTACTCCAATTATACTTAAGATAATGTTATTCTTATTTGTATAAAAAATTAAGTACTTTATTTTAGTACATTTTTTTAATTTGTTCAAATGACGAATAATTTTTGATATTATACTTTACTCAAATGTATCTATATTATAAATATTTTTTTTTAATTATTTTGATAACTTTTACTTATTTTATAAATTGCGTACATATACAATCTATTACTTTTCTTCCTCTTTCATTTTGACTCTTAGATATTAAAAAGATAAATCGTATAAAATAGAGAGATATGGGATAAATTATCTAATTTATCAAACTACATATTAAAAAAAAAGTTAAATTTCTCTTTAAAATAATATTTTTTCTCTTCCTCTATTATAAAATATATCTCTAGTCTACATAATAAATAATATAATATGAATGGAATTCGTTTTTACAGTAAATCAAATATATAAAAGGACTAAAAAAAATTCTAACTATTTCGAGTAGTTCTTTCCAGTAATATTTTAGTTTGGTATTTATTGATTAGATCTATATTTTTAGATTGCTTAATTTTGATGATTTTTTTTTTTATTTAAACCCTTTTGTTATTTTTTTGAATTATTAATAGGGAGAAATGTCCCAGAGTTAAAAAATTAAAACATGTCAAAAGCCCGATCAATCATATAGGTCAACTTTTACAGACACTGGAACAATCGAACGCCTTCGTTATCTTTAAGTCATGCTCATTTTTAATACCATTCTATAGGTATTACGCTAAAGAAAATATTATTAAACTAGCTGCAAGGCCCTCCTTCGGCGGGCCTCTTGTTAGCCAAGAGGCTTCGTCATTGTCATAACGATGGGAGGACAGTGGGGCAACTGCCCCCCTGGACAATTCACTGTCCCCCTGGATCCTCCAGTCTACCATACATTTAGCTGGTATATTATGTGCTTAGGCCTAAATACTGTTTTATTTATGAAATTGTGGAGGAAAGGAAGTAAAATTTATAGGTATTTCATTTTATTTAAAACTCGTATTTGAGTCACGTTACGAGTTACACTTAAATGAATTAACTAACAAACACTAAACTCCTTTCCTGTTATTCAAGTGACATACTCGATTCCGAGCGTCGGCGATTACTGTAATTTTCCTGGGAAAATTTTTCACAGGGGTGGTAGATATCCAGCATTTTCCAAGACATGAAATGATCAATTTTTTAAAAAATCGCAGTCTTTCCTTCATAAAATGAAAAGCACTCATCCTAGAAAATTGATTTCTGTCTCAATTTCTGTTGACTTAAAAGTTTGTTAATCGACCACTTTTTTGATAAAACCCTTAGATTTATAGATATCCAGCATTTTCCATGACTCATTTGAGGATTCGGATCATATCCTATCCGAAAATTCTGGATATTATAAATCCTAGAGTTTTATCAAAAAAGTGGTAAACGTTCAAGTCAACATAATCTCCTAGAAAATGAGATAAGAATCAAGATTCTAGAATGAGTGGTTTTCATTATATGAAGGAAAAACAGCGATTTTTTGCAATAAATTGTAGTTTTTCAGAATTTCAACCTCATTGCGGCACGGATTACCATTCATCCAGTTAAGATGAAACTTTGTTTGAATTGTTGCAAATTTAATCTAGTTTAAAAGTGTATAGAATGGTCTTTATTGCTAACGTGCTCCTTCATGGTCAAAATGGGAAAAAATCGAAAAAAGTGCGAGTTTTTGGGATATTAAAAAGTGATCCAGTGGGCAGTTTTTTGAATCTTCATAAAAAACTGAACTACTGGGCCAATTTTTTTAATCGACGTGAAATTTTGTTCTCTTTAATTTAGTATAGAACGGTTATTTACAAAATCTGGACCCTTTTCGAGTTATAAGAGATATCTAAAGTCAAACTATTCTAAAGGTTAAATTTTGTAATTATTTATTTTAGGAAATATTAAAGACATCAATCTGGCAGCCTCAAAATAAGCGCCATTTTCTTACAAGATTATTAGAATGCAATGACGGAGAGAAAAACATATAATTCACTTTCGTTGATATTATATTTTCATAAATGACAACCATAATTAGATATGAGATTTCATAAAGTGTGCAACAAGTGTTAGTCGATAAAGAATATAATACGTTTGAAATGATTAGAGAAACGAATAAGAAAAATTAAATGAAATGAGTGGCCATTCGAAAAAATGAAATTATCACAACGAATGATAATTCAATTATTCCTATTTTATAATTTCATAAATTGGTTATTAAAATGAATTCATTCTTCCGAGATTGAAATTCATTAATTAAAGAATTCAACATTAAAATAAAATTATCAAGTGAAAGAGAATAATTAATCATTTTTTCATGATTATGATGTTTAACGATGTCTATTAAATTGATCGATTTTATCGGTTTTATATAAAAGGTAAATATTATATAATACAATTTTTTCTCAAAAAAAGATACTAAAATTATAATAAATATTCAGAAGTATTTATTATTAAAAGATTATTAATCCTTATTTCATTTAAATAAGCACCTACATAAATATAGCTACCATAGTCTCACCATAAGCCCCGATTTGAATTAACGTTTTAATTTAATGAAAAATACATAAGTGATGCTTCGTAATATTGAAGTTTCGATTTTTCTAGGAGGGGCAATGAGTTTGTAATGGGGGCACCGCCCCTTTGACCCCCCTTACTACGCCCATGTCCTCAGCGAGAACAATTTCTTATTCGATTTAGGGCCAGTTGTACCGGATAGAAAACTCTTTAAACGTTGACAGCAAATCCTACTCACCTTGTGCCCGACGGGATGACCAACCAGATGAAAGTGCCTGTCATCTGATTGGCCATCACACCGGGCACAAGGTGAATTCTAAGGATTTACTCCTTTGTCAACGTTTAAAAAGAGTTTACCAGCGGAAATACAACTGGCCCTAAAACTCGGCTAGACTTGTCTCTGACATGCTTGAACTGGAAGATATACCAGGCAGGGACTTTTTTTAAGTTTTCACTGTCGGCAGGCCTCTATTACTGCCTTTTTGATTTTTTTTTAAATGTGTTTTAAACATTATATCAGACGAAAAGAAAGGGGGGGAGTCAAAAATGAAAATTCTAGTTCTTTCGACCAAACCACCTAAATTTTGTATATATATATATATATACAAAATTTTATTGAGTTTGGTCAAAAGGGCTAGAATTTTCATTTTTGACCCTCCCCTCTCCCATTTTGGGTGGTTAGTCTTTGCATTTCTAGCCTTTTGGGGGCCCACAGAATATGTATACAAAATTTGGTAGAGTTTGGTCGAAAGGGCTTGAATTTTCATTTTTGACCTTCCCGCCTTTTTGTCTGATAATGTTTAAAACACACTTAAAAAAAATTATTTATGTTCTTTTCAAAAATATATTCAGTTTTTTTCTAGTTAAATTTTTTTCATTTTTTTATACTTCTTCAAAATGTGGTAGATCTTTATGCCCCACCATGTATAAAAAATAAACATTCACAACCCTCAGAAATCAAAGGCAACATTGTCCGTTCTTCCAATCAAAAGGATTAATTGGAAAAACGTTATTTTTGATTTCTGGACAGATCCCTCGTAATTTTTGGGAAAACTTTTTATCTATTTTATCTATAAAGTAAAATTAAGAAGAACAATAAATTGGCTTTGTATATTTGAATAAAGATAGTATCAAATTTGAAACATTAGCCCCCAAAAAAATTGAAAAATTTGTACTTATTAAGCAAAATCTTTATTTTTTACTTAACTCTTTGAGCCCTATGGACGCATAAATGCGTCCGGCAAAAATTAATTAATTAATAATTGAGATTTTGATTAAAAAGTACAAAAATATTTTTTCTCATAAAGCTTAACTTATCATACAATATGGATAAAAGTAAAAATAAGAGTTACAATAAATGGGTTTTGCATTTGAATAAAAATAGTATAATATAGCTTTGAAACGTTAACCCCAAATAATTGCAAAATTTATACTTATTAAGCAAAATCTTTATTTCTTACTTAATCCTTTGAGCCCGATTTTTCTAGGAGGGATAATGAGTTTTGTATGGGGGCACTGCATATATGCGTCCGGAAAAAATTAATTAATTAATAATTGAGATTGCTATTTGCTTCCGATATATTCACTTAACAGAATTCACACTAGTGAAAAAGTATTCAGGCCCTAGAGATCGCAATCGCTAAGCTCGCGCCATACACATGGAGAACTTAAGCAGAAAGTATTCACTACTCAAAGGGTGAATATCCTTTAATTCGCCATAAATCCTCAACTTGTCTTTCTTAGGAATTAATCCATCGCTTTGCCAAAACTCAGCTCATGTTTAAGAAAAAGAAACTCTTGTTAAACTTGTATCTATCATATTAAAGAGACAATGATTTTAATTGATAAACGATGTTCCTAACAATTAAATTAAGATCCATATCTTTCATAAACAAAGAGAAGAAAAGAAGCCAATATTTACTCGCATGTATATCTTCATGTTAAGCAAATAAACGTATAATAATATCGCTTTTATTTATGATTGTTTGATCTATATCTTTGTATACTCTTACATCTCGTCTGTGACCTGGATCTCTATATGTTGGGTAGCAATATTTGTTTAACAAGTGAATTTCAGTAATTTTATTCATATTTTAGAGGTATAAACTATGTCGATGGAAAAATAATTCTAAAAGATTTATTGAATGAATTTCAATGTACTTGTACACCCATCGCTTAATTTACAAAGTAGGTTACACAAAAAATCGTGTTAAGCGAAACAAATTTCAAATAATATACTAAAATAATAAAAAGTATTCAAAAAATAAATCAAAAAGGTATTATAATCCCGATAGTGAAACGAGTGTGTTTAATTAAAGTAAAACAATGTTCCTAACGCAATCAAAATAAAACAGAATATTTTTTTAATTTAAAAACAGTGTAAAAGCCAAATCGTGTAAATCGAGAATCGGTCAAATCGAGGGATAAGTGAACTTATCAGATCGTATACCTACTATTTATTTATTTCAGAAAATTATAGTCAACTTCTGAAATATTATTACTTGGTATGTATTAAGACCGATTTACGAAAATATTTCAAATCATCCAAGAAAATAACTTAAAAGTTCGGGTCCTGCTCCATTTAGTATTTCTGTGATATTAGAGTATTCAGAAAAATACAATTCAATTCCTTTTTCAATTTAAGCAGTCTCAAAGTAAAGAGAAAATTGGTGGAAATTTTTTATTAATTAATTAATCAATTTGGTACACTGTTACTTAGCTTATTTATGAACACCATGGATCTCGTTTTCATTCATTCAATGTTTTAATTAAAGAATTTAAGTTATTCTAAGACTGGTTTCTCTATAGCACTTAAGAACTCACCGACTGATATTAAATATTCTTCAGACATTTTAAACACAATGAGGAAATAAAAATTGAAAATTTTTGCATGAATTCAATACTAGGCTCGTTCAGCAAGTTCCGACTAAAATGACTTTCCAATCTATTATTTTATTTGAAAATTGTTCTTTACATAATCCTGGGTTGCATCTATTTCAAATTTTCCTTACATTTATTTAATTTAAGTCATTTAACAATAATAATTTTTAAAATCAAAGTCAATTTATAAAATAAGATTAGGACTATTTTAAAATAAGAATTAAAATACTGGCCAAGCTAGATAAGTGATATTAAGCTCTTAAGTGATGGCTGATGGTGTATTTACATTTTAATCAAAATATAATCGGCATAATCGGCAAGGTTACTTAAATATTTGACATTTCAGGTTCGAGATCTATTTAATATAATGCATATTCATCAAGATCTGAATTGTTAATTAATTCGTAATTTAGAAAATTCTTTTGTTCCTGTTTTATCAACAACAACAAATGCCTCTAAATATTTGGTTTCCAAATTTGATAAAAGGCAGAGCCAAAATAAGTCGATTAAAGAAAAGAATAAATAAATATATGTTCTAAAATGCAAAATGTTTCAAACTCAAGCAGTGAAATAAACTAAGGGAAATTAAATTTTACATTATTTTGTTTGGTTAAAGAGGTGGGATGAAATAAAATTTAGATTATGAGCACAAATTAATTTTAGTTAAGTTAATAAAAATTATTCCTTAAGGAAGAATGAATTAATTGAAAAATATTTGAGTTTTGAATCAAAAAGTAAATGAAGACACACCCATTGTTCATTAATCATTTGTTAAAATGAGAGAATATGTCACAACTTTCCATTTTTTTATTTTAATTATTTATTTACCAACTGCTCCCTTGTCTTTTCTTTTTTTCCCTTTAAAATGCCATTTAAACAAAAATGTCAAATAGAATTGGGAACCATTGTAGGGGCGTGGCTTAATTTTTTGCCACACGGTGGTGGCTAGTTTCAAATTAAACCTCCAGATAATGTATCGGAATTCTCAGTTTCCCGTTGGAACCATGGTAGGAGTGGCTTAATTTTTTACCCTGCAGTGGCTAGTTTCAAAATAAACCTCCAGATAACGTATCGGAATTTTCAGTTTCCGTTGGAATCATGGTAGGAGCGTGGCTTAATTGGTTGCCCTACAGTGGCTAGTTTCAATTTAGACCACCAGATAGCGTATGGGAATTCTCAATTTCCCAATATAATTTACTAAAAAATATTCCTCTTCGAAAAATATTTATCTATCCATACCTAAAGGTTAATAAAAATATAATTAAAAACATTAAAAAAATATCCTTGAGAATCGGATAGGCTCGTAAGTATCTGAATATTCAATATTAAAACTTGCTATTTACGGAGTATGTCTTACTAGTGAAACAAGCATCTCGTGCCCGACCTCATGGGTGCCTATAGCTAATTGCACAATCTCTTTAATTTTTCCAGTTGGTGATAAAGTCCTAAATAGATAATAGTGCCATACAAATAAAGTTGAGAAGGCATCTCACCAGACTACTTTTCTCTCTTCCGTTTGCCTCGGCTTCATAAAAATAATAACTATTTAAAATATGTTCTAAATAAACTGTATTTCAAATAAAAGATTTGTTGATGAATTATACACAAATTTACTTGAAATGAGTCTACCTATTTTCCAATCCAGATTTGTGTGCCTGTGGTTTGGTATTAATCAACCAATGACTAAAAATTCGTTTGTTTGTCCCATTGCTGTGATTGGTGTGTCCATTAGTCACATCAGATCCCTTAAGTTGGACAAATAATTTTATACAAAATCAAGAATTTACGATTAATTTAGAGCTATTTTAAATATCCATTAATAAAATTACTATTCTATTTTCTTATTCTTCATATCTCAATCTCTCTATAAATATACATATAGAGGGGCTAATTGTGTTGATTATTTTAAACATCTTATAAAAATTTATTATTCTAGGCTAGGAATCAAGCAAATATCTATTTAAGACTACCAAAGATTTCAGTTTTATGACCTGAAAAAGATGGGTCGTAAATAGTGGAATCTTCACAAATACATTCATCCAAACATCCGAGGAAATTCTGTATAATCACTTGTAAAATTTGATGATGTGAAATAACCCTGATTTCAATAATGATGTTTATTTTCAGATTCTCCACATTTGTAGATCTATTTCAAAACAAAGTATTTTTTAAATAACCTCATAGAATTAAAATCGGAACTTGGAGACTAAGAAATGGTTCATTTTTTGAAATCTATCTATTCTGAAACGCCTCTCCCTTTTCTAGGAGTGTGGTTAGTTCGTGATAAAATTTCTCGAAATTACAAAAAATGAACTTAAGTATCCACTTCAAAATAAACGGCTCAATATAAAATCCCCTTTTCAGGAGTGTCGATAAGTATATATAAGATGTTTTTCAAGTTACATTAGATATACTTATGTCATAAAAAACTCTGTCGTTTTTCTCAGACTGTATTTATTTTTATTTATGCTCCGGTTGTTTAATGTTTATGTTTCATTTTCTTTCACTAGTTTTTAATTTACTTAAAACCCAGTGAAAATTGTTTCATGGATATTTTTAATTAGGAATGGCTGGTCCCTGGTATTTTTTGTTTTTCAAATTTCTCAAAAAATCGATGAAAATTATTAGACACCTAGATTAAAATATTTTTTCTAGATAATGAATGATAATTATTGTGAGTCTTGTAAATAAATGAAAAAGATTATATGGGATAGAGTCAGATGGAGGTAGTTGATTCAAAACAGTCACTCGTAGAACCGATTACTCTTTTTTTTTTAATGATATTGATGTGAGAAGGAGATACACCAGAAGGTTCATCCCCTAAAGGCCTGTATGGGATGGCCCCTCCATCGTGAAAAGAACAGAGTAGAAGGAAAGAAGCCGGGATCAGGAGCCAAATCTCAGAAAGTTAGATACTATCCAATTTACTAAGTTTTTTAAGGGCTTCAAGCAGTAGTAAATTCTCCGTGCGATTAATTAGGTTAAATTTATCTCCCACTTAATTTTTTTTCCAGACCCTATACTCACAGAAAAAATGTCTGGGTATAGCCGGGAATCGAACCCGAGACCTCCGGGTTGCCAGCCAGATATGCTGACCACTACACCAGGGAGGCGGACAATATGATGATTGTACCTACTCGTACAAATTTATCAAATTATCTTTAAGGATAAACTTGTTACTTTCTTACACATTTCTTAATAAATTTTCCAATTAAAATATTATATATCAAATAGTGATAGAAATTAATACATTTTTTTATTAAAATAAAAATGAAATTAATTGAAATTAACCTCTTGAAAAATTATCTTGCTTTCGACCGAAATGGACTATCTTCGTAGAAGTTGCCGATTAAGAAGAGTGAATCGAGTGAGAAACGAGACGATTAGGAATATGATGGGGATGGAAAGAGATATTGTGGACGAGGTGCAAAGGAAACAGCTGGTTTGGTATGGGCATGGATGAGGAAAGAATCCCAAATAGGGTTCTACAATGGACACCCCCGGAGAAACGGAGGGGGAGACGCCCCAGACGTTGTTGGATGGACGACGTGAACGAGGCTATACGATCCAGAAACCTAAACGAAGAAGATAGTCAGTATTGAGAAAGATGGAGACTGGGTGCGGAGAAGCGTCGAGAGACATAGCGAGTCCGCGATAATTAAGTAAGTAAGTAAGTAAAAATTTCAAAATAAGAAAATCAATTTAATTTCCAAATAATAAATTACGTAATAGTGATTCTTTTAAAGTGTACTTATCAAAAATATTAAGAATAAAAATATAGGAATGAAGAGTATTTGAAAAAGAGCTCGACTGGGCAGCTGGAAAAGCCGGTGGCCTACCCTTAAGGGGCTACTACATCCTATTAGATTGGATTGGATCCGACTTTCCACTCCCCTAAAATACAAGTATGTGCCTGGTGGACCTAAAGTTGATCAGTAAATTTTGCCTTAGTTAAAAGTTGTTTAATAATATTATTTTTAATTATTAGTATTATCATTCCGTCCATAATATGTATTAATTTAAAAGTTTATAGTGGGAAATAAGGACTAGTTTTTTGTGAGATGTTTTTTATTTTTCCACTACGTTTCGTCGACTTTGTCGACTTCTTCAGGGCTTCAAATAGTTATATCATATTTAAATTTAAAATTTCTATTTGTAAATATGAAGAAGCAAAAGGATTATGTTCTATTGTTTTAAAATTGTGTTACCTGATTATATTTATGGTATTTCTAATATAATTGTTAGTATATATAATAAAGAAAAGAAAGGGAAAATTGTTTATGTGAATGTGCCAAAAAATTTTAAAATTTAAGTTTCTGATGGTCTTCATTGGTAACGGAGATAAAAGAAAATAATGAACTTTAGACAAATATGTGATATAACTATTTGAGGCCCTGAAGAAGTCGGAAAATTCGACGAAACTTTTGGTGGAAAAATAAACAACATCACACAAAATACTTGTCCTTATTTTCCCACTATATACTTTCAAAATTATTTTTAATTTTAAATGTGACAAATCAGAGGAAAAAAGGAACAATTAAACACCGTGTTAAAACATGAGATCAATTGCAACGTTTCGCCAATTTATTGTGGCTTCATTAGGCTTTTGATCAAATTTTTAAAACACTTGGTCACTTTTTTTCTTACTAGGCGCGTCGACAGAAACCTCCCAAACATATCATTCGACTCAAACTTACTAGAATTCAGGGATAAAATTTCAATGCTAGAGCGTAACTCTAGGGTCTGACCTTTCATGGAATGACCATAGTCTCAACCACTGCTAAAGCTGCAGCGCGCAAGCTTAGTCTCCTATTTAGGTCTAGACACCTGTTATACTCCCAGTCAACTTCTTACTGTAAAAGGCTCAAATTCGTCCCCTGTCTCGAATATGGCTCTCATCTGTGCAGGGGTGTCTCCAAGCATTCTCTTGCTACACTGGATGCGATTCAGAAGCGAGCAATTAAACTAAAAGGAGACCCGGCTCTAACCAACTCACTCGACTCCCTGGCTCACCGAAGAACCGTTTCTGCCCTTTCCTGTACTATAGATACTATCACGTTGTCTCTTCAGTCGAGCTGAAATCAATTATCCCCCCTAATGCCCTCTTTACGAGAGACACGAGGTTTTCAAACGCTCAGCACCCCTTCGCTGTCAAATTGGATAAAAGTCGAACAAGCGCTTTCGCCAACTCTTTTATCCCTATGACCTCCAGAGACTGGAACTCACTCCCTGCCACCATCTTTCCTGCGACTTATAACCTTCAGCTAGTTAAGACCCGTATCCACAGATACCTTCGACCCCCGCCCAGCCCATAAAATTCTTTCTTCTGTTTGGAGGGGCCAACCCAGGCCTTTAGGGGTTGCACCTTTTTGGTGTGACTCCATCTCTCATCATTTACAAAAAAAATAGAATACATATATATATACGAGTATATGAACTCACTAATTTATATGTACAACACCATGCATTGCTACTCTAAATAATCAATGGTGTTGTATAAATGAGTGTTCATATTGGTAACTTTTAAGGAGTTTGGTGTTGGTTCTAGGTGAAACATTTTAATATAAAAAATATTTTAAATAATCAATTGGAAGTGTATAAAAATACAATTATTGATTATATGTTATAATAAATTAACTAAACATTCCTTCCATTGTTCGCACATTGAATATACTAGGGTAATTGTACTCTCTCATGTACCTTTCAAGTTGTACCTTCTCAGGTACTTGTCCATTCGTTATTATAATAGCACGTATAGGTTCCTTTCAGCCAGTTCAAATCTCAATAGAAAATATTAATTCTTAGAACAACTTCTCCTCTTCCTCTACTTTCCCCTCACCACATACATTTAAAAAAAAATTTTTAAAAATTGTTACTTGTAAAACTATTTTTCCAATATATAATCAGTTTTCTTAGACTCCTGATGATGGGCTAACCCCCGAAATATATCGAATTCAAAACTCAATTTTGTTTTATTTCTTTTTTTGTGAAACCTACCTCGTATCTTACTCAAGTTTTATTATTATATGTTCATATTATTAAAAAATACAAATCTTTTATAAAAAACAATCCCAAACACGTTTATTCAAAGTCAAGCGTTTCGGGAGAATTTCCCTTTTTCAATGACAAAATTTTTTTCAAAAAAGAAAAAATAGGTGCTTTCTCTAGAATTTAGAAAGGCCTTTCTAGCCATAAGCCAATTTACGATACTAATTATTTTATTTTTTAAATTTGTCTCTACCCACCCGGGGTCAGGTTTTAGCCGGTTGCCTCGAGTCGGATTCGAACCCGGGTCCACTTGGTTAGCAGGCTGACATGCTAACCCCTAACCTACCCGACCCCCTTATGAAAATTTATTTTCCTCTAAAAAATGTTTATAAACATTCCAAAAAACAATCCATATCTGACCTTTTATTAATCGAATTTTTGTTATTTAAAATTTCGATCATTTCCAAAATTAATCTTTTACCAAATTATATCCTTTATCTAAAATTTTGGGATTAGAAAGGTCCAAATTGTGTTTAAGGTTAGTAGAATAGTTAGCCACCATTGTGCATTCAGAATCTTTCATTCTAATTGAATATTCATGCGAATAAACGTGTTTTGGATTGTTTTTTTATAAAAGATTTGTATTTTTTTAATTTATAAAAAACAATCAATAAAAATTTTCCTTTCTATATATACTATTCTAATTAGTAAAAAAGAAATGACGAAGTGTTTTAAAAATTTGATCAAGAGCATGATGAAGCTACAATAAATTGGCGAAACGTAATTGATCGCATGTTTTAATACGGGGTTTAATTATTCCTTTTTTCCTCAGATTTATAACATCTAATTCTGGTAATGGAACTGATTAACAAAAATGATTTAATTTTAAATTCAGGTAAAAAGATTGATTTTTATTTGCAACTAGAATTAAATAAAATCTATATAAATGAAATTTTTTCGCCAACGTTACATTATTACTTATTACGTTACGTTACGTTAAATTAATTTCATTAAAAAATATAATTGAAAACTTAGCAGCGATATCCCTATGATGGCCACAGCGCTTCGAAACGTTAGTGAAAAAATAACTTTTATTTAAATTTTATATATGCACGTTATTTATTTTATTTACTATTTAATATTTTTTAATAACACCCTATTATATATAGAATTTTTCTCGTATAATAAGATTAGATATAGGATATGTGTGAATAAATTGATCATTTGACTAATTTGGATACGTAGGATTGCTATGTCTATCTATCAAAGACGAGCTGAAAGAAGGAAAGCAAGCTGCGTCAGGAAGAGTACTTTATTCTATAAAATTTTGTTTTTTGTATTCTTGTCCTTTTAGGTGTAGGCTTGATAATTATCTGTATAATTTAGACATTACTTATTTATGCTTTTTAGAGCTAAATAATGTTTATTTATATAATATATTTTAATTAAGACATAAATAGAGATTAAATTAAGTCTAATTTTTGGAAGATTTTCACTTACCTTAGTATGCTTCGTTAAAAATTCGTTGTTTTAATGTTTAGTCCTTTCTGTTTTATACAAATTTATGTACACTAACACTAATGGTCCAAACGAACTCACTGGAGGCGGCGGCTTGAATTTCGTTTAACAATAAACTTATACATAAGTCACTTCAGCGGTTCTGCTGAACCCGTCGTTTTCGCCGCCGCGGCCTAGCTAAAGGAGGTCATGATTAGAACCACAAACTCTGGTCGAATTGGTAGCCTTGAGAGGACGGGTCGCATCCGCACAAGGACCTCGTATGCTTGTTGTCGTCCGTCTTCCTGAGCCTGCTCCTGCAGGGCTATAGCAAAGCACTACCTGAAATAAACAAAAGAGGAAATTATCTTTAAGTTAAAGTGGTTTCATTTATTTATTAATTTTTTTTACTTAACCAGTGTTGTTAATGTTCTACTTATATTTGTAAAACAGAAAAATCAAAAGAAAATTGGATTGTAAATCTCTTTAGTTATGTATTTATGGGTTTGAATTAAATTAATGTGGAGTATTAGCTTATCTTCAGGAGATACAAAGAGAATCTAAATACAGCAAGTAGGGGGGGGGGGCAAAGATGAGAGGTTTAAAAAATGCTTTAAAAAAAACTATAAATATTTTGAATTTTTTTTAAATTTATATTCAAATTAAATCATTTTAAAAAATAACATTATCCAGGTGTGCAACATCGCTTTGCAAACACTCCTCAAATCTGGACCTTAATTTTCAGAAAACTCGCTAGAATAGCAGCCATTTCATCTGGAATATTCTCTTTCAATTGGATTGTCGTGGCTCGTTTCGTGTTGTAAACCTGAGAGTTTACGTATCCCCAGAGGAAAAAGTCGGGAGGAGTCAAGTCAAAACTCCTGGGAGGCCATGGAATAGCCTCTCTACTCGAAATGAGTTTTCCTGTAAACATTTCGTTTATGACAGCCAAAGATTGGTTAGACGTGTATGAGGCATGGATTCAACAAGATGGAGCCACATGCCACACGTCTAACCATTGTTTGGTTGTCGTAAACGAAATGATTCCAGGAAAAGTCATTTCGCGTAAAGGGGATAATTTCTACTCGACTAAACATATCAGGGCTTGACTATTTGAACCTGTCTGGACCCGCATCTTGTTCGATATCTAAAGATGACGGGAGAAGGACTATTCTATACGTGACCTTTTCAGAAAAGAGATTCTCGATTTCTCTTCCACTGTCATTTTAAAGTGAAAAGGTTTTCATGGGGTCGTTCAGGACTATAGTGTTCCCATATGGGACTGCTAATGAATAAATAAATAAGATTTAAACACTAGATATTCCATGGCCTCCCAGGACTCTTAACTTGACACCTCCCGACATTTTCCTCTGGGGATACTTAAAGTCTCTGGCTTACAACACGAAACCAACCACGACAATCCAATTGAAAGAGAATATTCGAGAGGAAACGGCTGCTATTCCATGAGCAATGAATGTGCCAGCGAGTTTTCCCAAATTTGAGGTCCAGATTTGAAGAGTGTTTGGAACGCCATGTTGGAACCTTGTTATTTTTTTTAAATGATTTTCCCGAATGTTTACTTTAATATAAATTTTAAAAAAATCGAAAAGATTTATAGTTTTTTTAAAGAATTTTTTGAAAACCGCTCAATCTTTATGGCCCACACATTAACTTAAGTCTAAAATTGATTTTCCATTTTTGGACGATTTTCACTTACTTTAGTATGCTTCGTTAAAAATTCGTTGTTTTAATGTCTAGTCTTTGTTGTTTTATACAAATAGATATGTACACTAACACTAATGTTCCAAACGAACTCACTGGAGGCGGCGCGGCGGCTTGAATTTCGTTTAACAATAAACTTATACAAAAGTCACTTCGGCGGTTCTGCTGAACCCGTCGTTTCCGCCCCCGCGGCCTAGCTAAAGGAGGTCATGATTAGAACCACAAACTCTGGTCGAATTGGAAATAAAAGGAAAATAGGTTATTACTTATTTATATTTTGTGTTAATTTTGCTCAGGGGAAAATCTATAACTAACTGTACATTTTCTAATTTCTATTTGATTATTAAGAATATTATTTTCATTAGAGAAAATTATTTTAATTTCAGTTGATTTTACAAGGTCTAGGCATAAATATTTTCTTTCTAAATGTTTGAGAAGGGATTGTTTAAGATCGGAATAAGATTTGAATAATGAAGAAGTTTAGCAAACGCAGAATCAAAATTTCTGAGATCATTTCTCTTTAAGCGTTTGAGAGCACTTTCATGTTTTCTTCGATATAAAGTGCCAGCCAGTCGCCAAAAGTCGATTTGTATACGACTGATTTTTCTAATTTGTTAATTTTGTTAATAACAAATTGGAAGGATAAATCATTTCAGAAATCTCGAGTGATTCCATATTTTTGAGGAGTTGAGGTATGGGATTGATAAGGCGGTTGTAGATGTAGAGTGTAAGAGGGAAATTGTGTATTTGTGATTATTTTTTTATTAATTACCTATCTATATATATTTAAAATTAAGGTGTACATTGGTCCAAATCACGACAAATTTTGGTTGCACATACGTTTCAAACAAAGTTATGAACGATAACACCCTTAACAAAATTTTTGTATGTATGTCTGTATGTTTACGTGATTTCCGCGAAAAGTTGCTCACGATTCAGGTAAAAACGGCTTAAGGGATTATTATGAAATTTCATATTTGGATCATATACTTATCTTCTAAGTTACGTTTATTGCTATATAACATTTTGATATTTTGACCCCAAAAGGGGGTTTAAGGGGGGGACTAATGGAAACTAATAGAAAAGATCCTAAATTATTAACTCTTTGGCAAATTTTGTAATGAAAAAAGTTGTAGGGGATGTGATTTCTGACAACTTTTGTTTAGAAAAATTCCCCCAAAAAGGGGGAGGGTGAAAAAATATAGCGAAGCCCCTTGACTAGCAAGAGGTACGCCGTAGGCTGGCTTTGAATATAGTTAATTATAATTGTCGAAAAAAAATATTAATTTAATTGTTGAATTACTATATATTCAACTATTTAATTGTAAATTTTTATATAAATATATTTTTCTAAAATGTCGTTTTTCGGAAAAACCAAAAAATCCGATCCCTTTTATTTGGCGGAGGAGCTGGGGATAGAGATCAAATCTGCTCGTTTCCTCACCTGTTTATAAGTGAAGGATTCACCTAAGAACTCCTTAAGGACATTCCCTAATAAATCGATTTTCTTTCAATTCTTTTAAAACTTAGAATACACATATTTATAAGTGTCCTTTATAGTCCTTTAAGTGTTTTTTTTTATTCTTTGTCTTTTAGCGTCGGTAAAAATGCAATGTTGCCAGATCCGAAAAACGACGCAGTGAAAATAGTTTTGCCTCTCTCTGCATGTGAGAGTAGTGAAAAGAGCGAACTGCATCTGAGCTATATTAGGGAAAGTCCTTAATACTATAGTTAATGACAGAATATCTCAAGAAGAGAGAGATAGAGAGATAAAGAAAAGATTGAGAAATGGAAAGAGGTAGACAAAATTTCGAATTGGAAAAACTTCGTTTATCGCAGGCAAATGTGTCACTCGGTGACCCGAGGGTCATAGGTTGCCACCCTGATGAAAAGCACCTTATGTTAACGCAGAAATACGGTATGTCTCCAGTCCTTTGCTCGTCCGAAACATATTTTCATTCTTGAAATCAGTAGCCTATTTTCTAATGGTTGAAAAGGATGGACAAATGGACATTGATCTCCTAATATAGTTGACTCACATGTTATAAATTACTCTTCTTAATAACAATTTCAAAATGACAATACCTTTTCTGATAAAACTTGCCATGTGAACCTGTCAAAGTTAATACTTGTTTTCCTAGCAATGAGATTTATTTTTAGCTAGAAATATTTCAGACAACAATGTGTGCTGCTTGTGTTCCCATCGTGAAAATCCGTGACACTACACTTTTATTCAAGCAGTCTCCAGTTGAGAGATGATAAATATTACATGGTAAATAAATAAATAGATTTGATTTATTTCCTTTCCTTTTCCCTATTAGAGGAAATTCATAACGAATTTAAGAATTATTTTATTACTAGTCCTTGAGAGTATATGATTTTCAATTTAATACAGGACCACATTTGAGGAATTCTCTGTCAAATAGAAATAATTTCGTAGAAATCGACACAGCCAAATTAAACTAACTATGTATACATTTAAAATTTTAATCGACCATGATAATTATAAACCTCTCTTTTCGTGGAAGTCGGTCAAAAAAGAGAGAGATCACTGAATATACTAGTATATATCGGACAATAATCTAATAATTTTATTTTGAAATGCATGTGACAGGTGAAATCTGTTCACTTTGTATATATTCCTAAAAATTGGAAATAGAAAATTGAGAGAAAAAAAATCGGGATTAAATAAAAATCTTCTTTTATCAAAAGGATTATTTTTTTGTTTTTGTTCAATCATTTTCATATTAATTAAAATGTCGTTTCTATCAAATGAGAAAGTAAAATTAATTTGTATATCCAGACTAGATCAGCTCTGTTTGCGAAAATAGAATTCACTCTAATGAATTCTTTCATTGATATACAAAAAATATTTTCATACACCCAAGAACTAAATAGGCGACAATTACTCAACATACAGAGGTTCGAGAATTAGCGAACCTACTGCATAAGCCCCCGTCTGATATTATTAAGAAAATACCATTAAGCAATAATGAATTAGAGACGAATCGACGAAATGACCGAGAACTTGGACAGTTCTCTTGTATTATGATTTTTGAAGACTATCGAGTTTTCTTTAAAGCTCGATGGGTTTACTTTACTAAACAATGAACCTTTACTTCTTCTTTACGTTCGATTCATACCATAAAATATGAATTTTGTCAAGAACTAAGTATTAATCGCAAAAAAATTATAGAAACGGATATTAAAGGAAAATCTACATGTGACGTATTGGAACAATATTTTAAAGGATCGTAGGTTTCGTTGCTACGGTTGGTACAACGGGTTGATTTCTTAAAATTTGAAAAAGGTATTAGAAAATGTAGTCGCCGTGCATTGTGTAATTCATTGAAAACATTTGAAAAGAAAAACCTTAGTGATCGGCTTCATTGCTCTCTGCAGTATGTAATTAAATTTGACAAGATCAGAAGCAATGCTATCAATGATAGTTGTTTGGAGAGTAAGTTCATATTATATAACAATGTGTAGGTACGTATGTACTATACTGGAAATTGTATGTTTGTTTCTGTAAAATAAAATACAGTGTATATCCAGTTCGCAAACTGAGATTTTTATCAAATTTAGGGAACGCAGTGTTGGTTTATAGTGAAACCTTCTACAAATTACATTAGGATGTGAAACACCACCAATTCCAACCTAATATAATGTGCATTTTTATCATTCGTTTATATTTATATTCGCAATTAATGGGATGGGTTGTTGTTTAACATTTTCTCTCTATTCCATTTTCCCACACGGTCCCAATAACGACCCTGACGGTTAATTCAAGTTTATAGTTTGTAATATAGTTTGTAATATAATATATTTGTTAATCAAACTTTGAGCAATACACAAATATTGTTAATATCTTTTAACTAAGTATTTTAAAAAGAGTTTAGCAGGGTTTGTATGGGAAATCTGCCCCCGCGGTTTTTCGATTTGCAATTCAAAAATTTTTAATGTCATTTATTTTTTGAAGTAATGAATTTCTTAATTTTTTAAATATTTTTGTAAGTTGTGATTTTTCAGATGACAAATTATTTTCCATATATTCTCTAGCAATCTACCTAAGGCCAGTTGGTTTCCTGATTATAAACGAGTATAGAAGACATTTTGGGACAAAGTTTGGCGGTGGAAACTTTTAAATAACACAGTAAAAAAAAATGATTATAGTTTTATTTCTGTTCTTAAAAATCGGCTTTCCATCTGAGATTCATAATGAAAGGGTTTTTTCATCCCTTTTACTTCTAAGAATTTGAAAAAAAAATCACCATTCAATAATTTTAAATTTACTATTAAAAAAAAAAATAAAATCGAAAAAAGAGTTTTTTTTTTTTTTTTTAATCACGAAAATCGTTTGAGATAAAGAGCTAAATTTTTTTTATTGTCAAATCAATCCCCAAAATGCAAATCGAAAAAAGAGTTGTTTTTTTTTGAAAATCACTAAAATCGTTTGAGATAAAGAGCTAAAAATTATTTTTATTTAATATCAAATCGATCCCCGAAATGCAAATCGAAAAAGCCGCTGGGGCAGATTTCCCATACACACCCGGCTATACTCTTTGTCCTTGTTTTTTAATATATAATATAATATTAGTATACTTTATCTAAGAGGGGTGCCATCGAATCACTTTAAAAAACTGATTTATGCCCTAAAAAGTTGGAAAACTATGAGTTAGATTAGTGATTTTTTTCTGAAAAGAGGGCAGTTGGCCAAAAAAGGTTCTGAACCTATGATCTAGAACTAAGGTGTAGGAAAACTGTAGCTTTAGAAAATTAGAAATTGTAAGTAGAAATTTCAGCTTATAGGGCACCTCCTCAAACAAACTAAACTTAAGCTGATAATTTCATGAACCTCATCAAAGGATATACCGTTGAATAAATAGGTTATTAAAATACTAATAAATGTGTTATTTTATCATTTCTATTTTTATTTTGAGCCTATAAAGACTTTATTAGTGATTTAAAAATTTGTCAAAAATGATGAAAGTATTTTAGTGAGGTGTTAGATGAAAATTATTGTTGGTGCTCTAAAATAGTTTTATTGACAGATAAAAAATCTAAGGAACCCTTGGTATGGAAGTCCCAGTTCATTTAATCGTATTAGTAATAGTATTATTTAGAATCACAAAACAAATATATTTACCTTATGGAAAGCTTTCCGGAAATTGTCTGATAAAAATGCATATAAAATTGGATTCATGCAAGAGTTCATGTAGGCTAGCACTTGGCTGAAAATTTGAATGGAGAGGAGGCTTGGATCGCGATTATCGAACGCGTGGAGTGATGTGAGAACTAATACAATCTGAAACAAAAAGATTACAAATATTAAATAAAAATATGATAAAACAATAGTTTTTGTTAAATTAATTTGAAAAATTAATTTTTAATAAAGAGGTTGTCCTCTGCTTGATTCAAATAAACATGCATACCTATATAATATAACGAATAACCTTATTACATTACATTTTTGATATTTTGACCATTAATGGCAATCACTACTGAAAATATAGAAGAATTTATTTAAAATCAAAAAGAATAAATTCTGTTCTGATAAACAACTCAACCACCAGAATATCACAGCGACTGTCTTATAAAGAAATATCATTTGATTAGATAATCCAATTCATGAGTATAGAAATGGTCCTAAATGGAAAAGCCTTCAATTTATAATTGATGAAATGAGCATCATATTTGAAAATTATGAATTAATTAATGCAGAGTCCTCATTAGAAATTAATTTCATACATGGACTGTGTTATTCATTAATTCTCTCATCAAATCATAATAATTTGCTTAAAACGGCTGTAATTAATCTATTTAAGGACCATTTTATAAATATTGATAAAATTTAGCTGAATGTTAAAGACTAAGAGTCGAAAAATATTTACCAGATGCGGACATATTCAATTTTAAGATACGTATAATACGTATAACTGATTTAGCTAGTAGTTACAGGTATCCGGCCATATATTATTAGATTATTAAATTTCTGTAATATGGGGTGATATGTTGAATCGGTAAGCAAAAACAAATAAATCGAATTTATTATTTTTTTTTCACTCAAAGACGACATTTATACTTTCAGATAACATGGTAATTTCTTTAATTGTCGAAACTGGTCTGCGTTGAGTGAATAAAAATTAAATTTATTTATTTATTTGCAACGAAATTTTCTCTGAGAGAGACGGACTGGTAGAATTTTTAATTGAAAGTAATGGAAGGCAGCCCAGGGGTAGTGAAGAAAGAAAAAATTAACACATACCCAAATAAGGTGTAATTTATTAGAATCCTTCTTCCTTTCCTTTCAAACCGACGTTTCGGAGGATTCTTCCTCCTTCTTCAGGATTTCAAGGCGTCGAAGAAGGAAACAAATAAAATGCTTCCTTCTTATCTCCACAGCAGTGTTTAAAACTTTTTTCTTCCTTAGCAGAAGCATAGAAAAACAATTTCTTTTCCCTTCTCTCTCTCTCTCTTAATTACAGATAAATCAATTTCTATGCTTCTGCTAAGGAAGAAAAAATTTTAAACACTGCTGTGAAGAGAGGAAGGAAGCATTTTATTTGTTTCCTTCATTGGCCCCTAGAAACCCTGAAGAAGGAGGGAAGCATCCTCCTAAACGTCGGTTTGAAAGGAAAGGAGGAAATATTCCAATAAATTACACCTTATTTGGATATGTGTTAATTTTTCTTTCCTCACTACCCTGGGCTGCCTTCCATTACTTTCAATTATTTATTTATTTTTTCATTAATAAGTTTACAAAATAATAATACATTAAATACACTGACATATACTTGTGAATAAAAAAATGTTCATAACCATAACCCCTATGAATTTTTGGTTTCTTGGTTTCTTGCTCCCGTTTCTTCAATCTTCTTCTGGTCCCTCGTCTATCTTCTTGATCTTCTACTTTAGTCTGTCGTCTATTTGTCCCCTTAAACCCATCTACCAATCTTCCATATTCATCCCCAATATACTAGAATATTAGTGTTCGAGTTCGTGGCTGTGATGGAACTCTATTAGATGAAGGAGGAGGTATCTGCCAAAGTTGGATGCGCTGGATTCAATAAATTTTATTCAGGGTGTTTTATTGAACCCAGCGCAAGCCAACTTTGGGTGATACCTCATCATTCATCTTATACACTAGATTATTTATGGAGAAAAGAGATGGGGAGGGTAAAGATGGCAAGTACGACATTAAAACATATTATGAATGGAAAGAATGAAACCGGAAAGGTGGGTGAAAATTCGTTGTAAAGAGATAAAGAGGGTGGTTGAAATGAAAGAGAAACGGTCTGCGAGGGAGGAATGAGAAAAAGATTGGCGACAGTAAGAGAGGAATAATGTCAAATGAGGAAGGGAAATTTCAAAAATGAAAAATCTTAATACAGAAAGATTAGGCGAGGGTGGAGAGCTCGATATATTGTCCATATTTTAAAAGACTGAAGACTGATATAATCATCGAAATTTATTGGACAGAGGGGGCACGAGGGAAGAGGCGGACATCAATGCAGGGGGTGTAAAATAGAAAAAGAAAGAACGGTATACATAGAATATTGTGAGAACTTTGGGCGGGGAATAAAAATTAATAATTAATTTTATTTGAAAGTTTTTAATAGGAAAATAATGGAAAGTTTTGATGGGTGACTTTTTTATTTATCAGACAACGTTTCGTCGATTTTGCCGACTTTCTTCAGGGCTTCAAATAGTTCACACATTCGTCTAAATTTTCTTGTTATCTTCTAGCTATCTATTTTTAAATTTGAGATTTCTTTATGTAAGGATCAAAAGAAAAAAATATTCTATTCTGGTTTTAAAAACAGTGTTGCCTCATTCTATATATGTTATTTCTGTTTTATATCTAATGTAATTGTTAATATAAAGGGAAAAGAAGGAAAAATTGTTTTTGTGAATGTGCCAAATATTTTTTGAAATTTGTGTTCTGATGGTCTTCACTGGTAACGAAGATAACAAGAAAATTTAGACGAATGTGTGACATGACTATTTGAAGCTCTGAAGAAGTCGGCAAAGTTGACGAAACGTTCCTATTATAAACTTTCAAATTAATACAAATTATGGATGAAAATGATAATAATAATTAATTTAATGTTGCTATGAGGTATATTGAGCCATTCGGAACCTGGTGTAATGCTCAAAATGAAGACAAGAAAGAATTTTATTCTGGATGAATAAATGTAGATGGATTCTCTTGTGTAGATGTTTTATTTTATACAATGAACGCTGATTGAAATTAAATTTTTTTTGGCTATTTCTTGAAGTGCAGGTGTATTGTGACATGCTTTAATAATATTTTCTATCAAGTCCCTTTTGTTAGTAATTATTTTATCTTTGCAAATTTTTTTTTTTTAGAACAGCCCATAGGTTTTCGATCGGGTTGAGGTTCCTGGCGAGCTGCCAGGGCAGTCCAAATGGGTTATTAGTCTATATTACTATTAGACTTTTAGAAAATTTTAATTAAAATAAATTTACCAGATAAAAATCATTTGAGTATAATAATTTGGCCATCCACTGTAGTTTGACCAGATTGAGTTAGCCTGCCTCACTTTTCGCCGTAGCGTGATATGCGTAATCAGAAATAATCTTATAAATGTGCGTATGACCCTATAAAATGCTAGTATATTAAATCTTCTTCTCTTCTTATATATACAAATTAATGTGTCCGTTCGTCTTGTATGCGCCTTCGCTCATCGTTCATCCGATTGAATTGAAACTTTATGCAGTTGTTGTTGGCACTTGCGGGAAGGTTTCTGACATAGTATCATCAAATTACATACAATAGGGGGGGGGGGTCGTTCAAAAATAAAAATCTAGGCCTTGGAAAAAATTTATAAATACATTTTTCTCAATTTCCTTTAATAATTGTTTTTTTAATTTTAAATCTCACTAATAGCTCATTACAAATATTATATATTAAAATTAGAGAATTTAATTAATTAGATAACTGGTTCAATAAATTGTTAATTGATTAAAAGAAAATAATTAGAGGTATTGAAGATGGAATGATAGAATTTAATGATGAATTGATAGAAAGGCTGTCCAAAGATAAAGAATACCACTAATCTCATATATAAAATTTAATGTGTGTGTGTTTGTCTTTTATGAATAGATTTGGTAGTGTGAAGGCTGATCGGAGTGTGGGCCCAGAGTGGGCGTGGAGAGGGTTGGTGGGGTGGAGAGTGATTGAAGAAGGGGAGGAGAGAGTTCAGGGGGTGAAGAGTGATCGTTTGAGTGATATTTATGATTTATGACTTGAATATATTCATTCATTATCTAGAAAGGAATTTTTATGAATAATAAAAATAAAACTTAAAAAAATAAAATATTAAAACCTATACCAGGGGTGTTTAACCTTTTGCAGCATCTGGCCCACATGGTAAATTTTTTGAAGGCAAGCGGGTCGCATAAAAAAATCAACTATATTTAAAAGTTTAGTGAAAATGAAAAATTAATCTAATGTGATTTTTGAAATTGGTGTTTTTTTTTAATATGTCTGCTATATTCGGTGGTATGCTACCAATCGCAATGTATTTTAAAGGTGTGTATCAGTCAACACACTCCGTGTTAATGTTTTAGTTAATTTCATTAAAGAAAAAAATTGTTCACACACATAAGTTGTTGAGAAGAGCGACAATTTTAATTGTATTAGAATTTGAACAACGATGAAACACAACATCAACATTTCAAATATTGCTGTTTAATATCTAATGGGATTCGAAAATAGTTCAAAATGGTCTTTTCTCGTCGTTTTGACCGATAAAATCTCAAAAACTTTGACGTGTTGTAAAAAATCGGTAAATTACATGATAATCCGGGTATAAAACTCTACTGGAATCCATTGTTAGGTTTACGGGCTAAATTTTTGTTTAATAGTGTAATTGATAACTTGATGGCATACATGTAGATTGAGATAGGATGGGATCGCAGGCTGGGCTGCTTAATGTGACATCAAAATATTTTCTTTTGGCTTATGAAATCTAAAATTTAAAGCAAAATTCGTTATAATAGGTTAAGATATTTTACTGCCATAATTACTAATAGATAAACTCAAGGAATACTTTGGGGGGGATTTAGCTAGCGCGCGACTCCGGAGAGTATTGTTAACTGCATGGTCACGGGGGAGCGGACCTAGAGAGCCATGAGAAAAGACGCAGCGACCATCATCGCCCAACTGCGCTAAATTGCGACTAAGAGCATCAAGCCAATGCCTCCTTCCCACGATGCAATGCTTAATGGAGGTTCCATGGGAAGAACATAGGTGGTAGAAAGGGGGTAGTTTTTTTAGGTAGGTAAGAATCCCACATCACATGCAAGGCTTAGATGCTTCCAGGTGTCTTTTGAAGATTTTTCTCTACTCCGATGAATTAAAAAAAAAAGTAAAAAATCATACGTACATACGCACTGACCAATGGATTTTTGGTCACTTTTCGGCCTCTGGGAACCACAATATCTACTTTTTTGTTCTAAATGCTGTTTCAAAATATTAAGGGCATCAATTCCTTTCATCTAGATGTAACATAGTGAAATTATTGTGTTTTTTACCTCGGTGATAGATCTCAATGTGTCAAGACTGGAGAATGCAATCTTTCACATTATTTATTTTTTAATATATACCGTGAAAGTAAATATCAGAAAAAAATGAATGTGGCACTGAAATAAATGATTTAAGATTTTTTTAATTTATTGTTGAATTTTTCTTTCATTAGAATTTATTTGAAATTTTTTTTTCTTTTTTTAAGTGATCCATTATAAATTCGAACTAGTTCTCAGGTAGCTACCTACAATATGACTGGATTATATTTAATATGTTTTATACTAATTATTTTTGAAAACTTATTAACTTTTATCAGTGGCGTACCTAGGGGGGGGGGCGGGTCCGCACCGGGCGGCACATATTTTGGAGCGGCATTTTTTTATTTTTAGTTATAGTGGTAAAAAACAACTTGTTTACTTCATAAGTTTACTATTCGATTTCCACGAATTATGAATTACCATATGATTTCGAATATTTTTCCTCGTCGTCAAGTCAATGTAAGGTAGAAAATATTATCTCTAAAAACTCTGCTCGGATACAGACATCAATGGTGATAGCTTTTTTTTGTAAATTAGGTAAATATTTTGTCTCATAGGTGGGGAACCTGCGGCATCCGTAAGTATCTTGTTGCCTTTAAAAAAGTATCTTGTATTTTTATAAGAGTTGCATTTACGTATAGGTGATATATCAACTTATGCGGCCTCCTTTATTAGTGCCTAATTTAAATATGGAATCCAGTGGTGAAAAAGTTCCCCACCAAAGTCTCAATTACAATTATTTATTGATGTTTATTAATTTATAAAAACCAATATTTGATCGACTTAGAAGGGGCGGCAAAAGTTCTAGGTAGGTACGCAATTGACTTTTATTATTAAATGAATACGTATTTTTACTTTATCCAATGCGAAGCATGGGAGAAAGTATTGGAATCGCTCTCTCGGCAAGCGCGACTTCAAAGGGTCCTCAGGTAAAGACTACGGAACCCATGGACTCAATTAAGGTCACAAATTGAAGTATTCAATGAGATTGAATTTTAGCACGTGACGGTTTTGCCAAAAATTACCTGGGATCTCGCCGAGAGGCCAAAAAGTGCCATTTTTTGGAAGTGCGTGGGGATGGATGGATGTATGTATGTGTGTTATCGTTTTTTTCGTCCACGAATTTTTCCACACCGTTGCACCGAATGAATTGAAATTGAAAACCTACCAGTATTTTAACAAAATGAAGCGCTGATTAGTTTTTGGTACATATCGGTCCACAAACATTAGTACTTTATTTCAGTACTTTTTTAGTTTTTTCTAAATATCTTGGAATCCACGTGAACCAAGCCCCCACCAAAGTCATCGATTCCACTAAGTACCTTGGGACCCAAAAGAGGTTAAATAAAGTTTATAGTAAACCAATATTTGAACGTACTTAGAAGGGGCGGCTAGAACAGTATCTAGGTAGGTACGCAATTGACTTTGGATAAAGTTTAGCAACGATCCGTTGCAGTTTATTTTTCTTCTCTTGAGATTTTATTTTTTGACGAAAAAACAGACTTTTAGAAATGAATAATATGTGGAAAATTTTAGCCCCCGGCGTAAGCCTGATCCCCACGTTAAAAAATAAATTCATTGGGCTTATTCCAATATGAATAATGACTTTCCAGAGCCGGGTAAATCCGCCAGTCCGTTACTTTCTAGAAGTGATAGACATACACAAATTGTCAAATACATTTGAATTGCTTATAAAATAACAGAAGAGAGTGTTGTAGGTTTGGAAATAATGTATTTAGATTGAACGAAGCATTAGACAATTACTCTCAAAATTATTTTTATAATAAAAATACCAAAATCCTAAACAAGTTTGCAATCTTTTTTTATCAAATCATATAAGAATAATTTAAATCTATGCTAAAAATTTTCATTTCACGTCAAATCTGTATAAATTATTATTCTTATTATGAATGTATTTCTGGAAAATAGATGATAATCATTCTTAGGGAAATGGCATTGCGTGTTCTTAATAGGCTACCATATACGTGTAAGTATGCAGGGGAATTTACTATTTTGTCCATTTGAGCTATATATAAAAACTTGAATAAGGTAATTTTTTTTCATTTTCAAAATTGATCCGTTGAGTTATGTGAATGACAGATTGAGCTCTTTGGGACTTTTATCTGAGAATAATCCTCAGAGGGAAAAAGGTGTCAAACAGATCTGCTTCGATATTGCTTCAATGACATATGATAGCTGTCAAACTAGCGATTCTAAAGCTATATAAGCTTTGACATCTCTAACATTTTTTTTTTTTATTATAATATAAATTGAGTTTTTATACGTTCTTTTTCTTAATTCAAAAGAATGAAATCTACATATATAAAATTAAGGTTTTGTCTGTACATTGCTCCAAATAACGCCAAATTTTGGTTGCACACGTTTCAAGGAAAGTTATGAACGAAAACACCCTCAACAAAATTCCTGTATGTATGTATGTATATATGTCTGCTTCTGTATGTCTGTATGTTTCCGTCGTTTCCGAAAAGTTGCTCACGATTCACGTAAAAACGGCTAAAGGGATTATTATGAAATTTCATATTTACATCAGATGTCTTCTAACTTACGTTTTTAGCTATATAACGTTTTGATATTTTGACCCCAAGAAGGGGGTTTGGGGGGCGCACGAATGAAAATTATCAAATAACTCCTAAACTATTAACTCTACGGCAAATTTTATTATGGGCAAAGTTGTAGGGGATGTGATTTCTGACAAATTTTGTTTAAAAAATTTCCCCACAAAACCACCTAAAAGGGGGTGAAAATATGTAAATTCTTGCCCTTGGAGCAAACTCAACCAAAGTTTGTATACATAATCTGTGGGACACTAGAAGGCTAGAAATGCAAAAACTGGGTGCGGAGGGTGGAGTGATGGTGCAAGGGTGGGGTGCGGGGGTAGAGGGCACGGGGTGGGGTGCAGGGGTGGAGTGGAGGGATTAGGTGAGGGTCCAGAGGCGTAGTGGGGTGGTGCGGGGTGGTGGTGGTGGTGGGGCGGGGTGGAGGGCACGGGGGTGGGGTGGTGCAGTGAGGAGTGAGGGTTCAGGGTGGGTGCGCGGAGGGCGGGGGGGGGGTCAGGGGCGTGTCCCCTGGCTAGGAAGAGGGCCGCCAAAGGCAGGCCTTGCAGCTAGTTATATATAAACATATATAAGGTATCATATTAATTTGAGTTCCTTGCAAAAGTAAAATGCAACCCTATTAGTGTCGATCAGTGGCGTAACTATATCGTTGAGACCCGGGGCAAATTCATCGGATGGGGTCCTCCCTCAATGTAAAGAAGCTAAACCAACGTTGTAGTTTCTTTTTAATAAATCATTACGTAAAGTACGTACAAACGCTATTTTAATTATTGTGTGCATTTTTCGTTGATTTTCTATTAACTTTTAATTTAATTTGCGTCTCTGCTTTAGTAGGTAATTTAAATTAATTGAATAGAAAACTAATAAAATTTACTATATTTAGAAATAATAAATGTCAGGATCAGGCCGCGCCGCCCCTGTGTGCGAAGTGTGCGGGGCATACAGGCGCCAGGGCAATAGGGGCGCCGGATGAAATAAATTAATATAAAATTACCTTCTAAGTATTACAAAAGGATAAATGGCATTCCTAGTAACAATCCATAAGTAAACTTTGTGAGCAAAATTCTACAGTCCAGCGATATGAATATGCAAGTAGCTTTAGATGCTTTAACGGAATTAAAGAAGTTTTTGATAGAAATTAGAACCGACGAAAATTTTGACAAAATTGTAAATGATGCCATGAAAATTGAAGAAAAATTAGATATCGAGGCTGAATTTGAAACTTCCAGACCTCTAAGACGTCGTAAAAATTCAAAAAGATTATGAACACGAACACAATACTATAAATGATCCAAAACTTCTTCTAAAATTATTGTATTTTTTTATATATTGGATCAAGGTTTATTTATTTTAGAAAAATGAGTCAGTTATTTTGTTATTATCTTAAATAAAGAATGTAGGTACATAATTTAATTCGTATTTTATTTTTCGCAGTAATTGCCAAGGGAAAGCGAACCGTTTTTTATCTATTTATGAAAATATTATAAAACTAGAGAACACATTTCTGCCAAAATTTGAAAAAAAAATTCATGGCAAAACACAACGACAAAAAAAAGATGCGCTTCACAGATTTCACACACAGGCGCTAACGAGGGTCGGCGCGGTCCTGGATAGGATCCCTTATTTTGCCCGTCCTGACACGCTATTGTTACGCCACTGGTGTCGATACAATGTCTGTCTCTCTATTACAAATTAGATTATTGTAAATTTTAAACTAAAGAAGATACAAATTTACAAATCAGAATTTAGGGGTATTCATTTTCCTCTAAAATAAAAACAACCATCTACTGACTATTTATTATTATTATTAAATTTATCGATTTTGATAGTTTACTATTTAGCTTAAACAAATTTTGTTTTTGTTTTTTATATATATGTATATATATATATATGTGTGTGTGTGTGTGTTTGTTTAGTCTAAAAAATGTAGTCTAAAGCCGGTAAAATTTAAGCAATCTCGGCTTGGAAATTCTGAATGCTATATTTCAACAAACCAAACCCCTAGTAACCAATTTTAGAATCAAGAAAAAAATAATTAAATTAAATAAAACACAAGATGTGATTGCTCAAAATAATGAATGATGATCATCATATGGCGAGTTCGCAGAACAGCTGGAACTAAAGGGCTTAATTATTATTAATCTTTGCTTTGCCCGAAAAATTGATATTTTTACTTATTACTATTTTGATTTCAATGTAATCGTATAATAGTTTCTGCTCAAAATAATTTCTTAAAGACAAGATAAATTCACTCCAAAAGCTTCATTTAAGATAAACACACACACATTTTCTAACATTCATCACCATTACACGAATAAATTGGATATTAACCGAACAAGCACATTAGGAAATTCGTTTATCCCTGATTATGACTATGACTTTTAAAGAAAGGAACTCGGTTTCCCCGTCAGTCTTGCCGGCTACATATATATTATAACCATCAGTCTTTCCAGACCCGAATCCACAGATACCTTCAACTCCGACCCTATATCTGAAATTTCTTCTTCTTTTCAGTAGGGTCTACCACGGAATACAATATTTGTAGACTTTTGGTGCATATACTTATTGTATCAATATCATTACAAAGAGATGATTAAAAATAAAAATAATGAAATAAAGAATTCAATTTAAAAATAAATGTTTTTCGCTAAATTTAATGTGTTCAAATTTGAAAAATAGAATTAGATGAAAAATAAGAGTTAAATAGAGTGGTACCTGGATCGGACACCAGCAAACGGCGAAAATGACCACAATAATAACCACCATTCGGGTTACTCGTTTCTTTCCTCTTCGAGCCTTCGGCACTACAATGACCACCAACACTAGCTCGCCAAAGTCGAGATAGCATAAGAAGGTAAAGTGCGCAGGTGAGAAGTAATGGAACCACATACGAGGTGAGAAAGAATGTAATCTGCAACAAAATTAGTTTGCTTTAGAGTTTAGAATAAAAGTTTCATATTTAGATAAAAAAGGAAATATATATTCCAGGAAATAAAAGTGAATTCAATATTGTGCCTACCTACTAGGCGTACATCGAGAAACAGATTTATTTGAGTAATATAAGTATAATAAAAGTAGAAAAGTTGTTATAAAAGATATTAGTTTGCCGATGGTATCTTTTATATTAAATTAGGAAAAGTCATTCCATTGCCCTTCGAATTTTGAATCTTTTCAAAATTCGAAACACTCAACGACCTTTATTTAAATTATATGGCATAGCTATATGTTTAAATTTAGTATCACTATATCGCGAAATTTTACAAATTAAGATAACAATCTTTGAGTAAAATATTTTACGCGTGTTCATATGTCAGAGAGGTTCGCATCCTGCAGGTGAGCCAGGTGGCCCGGATTGCTGTTACTGGCACTCGGGTTCGATTCCCGAGGGGTGAAAAATACCCCTCTGACATATAATTAAAAATATTCCATTCCATCGGATTGAATAGATGACACCAACTTATGATTTCTTCTTTTTAAAAAGTTGTTATTTTTATATATATACACACGTCTTCTGAAACTTGGCCATCCGGGCGGGTGGTCTCTGCGGGTACCGTCTCGGGACGGCCAAAAGTTTGTTTGAAATATAGTTTTATTTAACTGTATTTTAAATAAATATATTTAATTTAATCAAACTCAAATTTAAAGATATTTAAATTTATATCAATTTTGAGGTTTCGTCGTCGCCATTAGAAAAAATTTTCCTCCTAAGAGTGATGCCAAAAACCCGTAGAAAGGCCAAAATTTAGGAAAAACCCAAAAAACTGATATTATGTAAAATGTAAGGTATTTCAAAATGGATAGATGTGAAATTTAAAAGAACATTGTTGTACTAGTAAATATGGGCATGGGTAGATGGTATTTATTGCTCAGTACTCAAATAATTTTAAAATAAAAAAATAAAAATAAAATTGTAAATTTTAATTTGGAAATAAAAACATTTTGTTCAAAAAAAAAATAGATATGAAATTGACCCACGCCTAAGCCACTGAACGTATCAAAGCCATACTACACTATATGTTTGGTGCTTCAGGTGGTTTGTCTAAATGTTTGGCTAAATCGGATAATAAATACTATTTACAGATAGAGTATATCTATCTCGACCGCAGCGGCGCCTATTTCGGGAAAAAATTACATAAACCATCCGCAGCACCAAACAAACATGGTGTGAATATGGGTTTGATACTTTCAGTGGTTTAGGCGTGGGTCTATTTCATACATACTCACCAAGGATTTTATATATATATATAAAGAAGGAATTTAGCAATGACATAGAAGTAAATGAATAGAAATACGATTTTTGTTTCAAAATAATTTTTTTAACCAAATGTGGAGTTTTACAAAACAGCTGCAAACTTCAACTTCTTTAATAACTAGATTAGCACTAGATCAAAGAAGTAACTTCCCTTTAAGTATATTATAAAATAGCACTCTTGGAACTGGTCCGTTGGATGGCAATTTAGCAGCAGTGATTTAACTTTCGTCATGATTGATCAGAAAAAAATTTTGTCCCCTTGTTTCCATTTTTGATACAGATTTCGTTTTTTTAATTTTCAACGTTATTTTTGAGGTATCTCTGACAAACACTGAAAATAGATTAAGGATATAAAGTTTGAACATCCGATAAAAGATATATTCACGAAAAAGGTCAACAAATCAGAGACTAGCTTAAGCTAAGTAGAGGGGCAGAATTTCCAATCAGGGAGAGTTTAGAGTTCAGTGAGAAGAGTGAAATAAAACGTGTTGTAAAGAAAACATTAATATATTATTAATATAAATTAATTGGGGGGGGGGGGTCGGGTAGGCTGGGCGGTAGCATGTCAGCCAGCTGGCTCAAGAGGACCCGAGAGAGTTCGAATCCGACTCGAGGCATCCGGCTAAAATCCGGCCCCCGAAGGTAGAGACAGGCCTAATATAAAATATTGTAGTATCGTAAATGGCTTATGGCTAGAAAGGCCGAAAAGCCAAAAAAAAAAAAAAAAAAAAAAAAAAAAAAAATATAAATTAAATTAGTTAATAATATTACTATATATAAATATATTATTCATATATTTTTAATGATATTATAGCCTAGAATAGCTACATTTCCAATTGTATCGATGTACGCCTAGTAGATAGGCATAATATTGAATTCACATTATTTTTATTTTATTTTCCTTTATGTGTTTAATAAATAATGGTTGAATGACGAAGGTAGGCGCGGGATTTCAGAAGATAATGTTTATTAATTTCATGCTCATTATGTTTTTATTATTCGTTTCAATTTAACGAAGTATTAATGCGAATAGCTCAAAATTCTTAAAATTTCAAATTTTCAAATGAGATACGTCATCTTTTCGTGTTGTCCGATCGATCTCAAATTTTGTACAAATTATTTTCTTACCATAATGAGCTTTTGTCCCGAAAAAATCTCATAGTTGAAAAATAAGTTCCACCCTAATGTACATTTGTAGCTGCATATAAACTGATTCAGTAAATGAAAAATATTATACAAAATTTGATGGAAAGTTTAGAACTATTGTAAATGTCTATTCCTATGTTAATAATTGTTCATTTAGATATGTGAATTGAAAATTTATGTTTAATTAACTCTAAAGACGTTATCAAGAAATCCATTGTTCAATTTCATCTATATATTATATTTAAAAGCCAAAGTTTGTATATTGGTATGCCAGGGGAATGTTCATTTCAAGATAAGCTACATATATATATATATATATATATATATATATATATATATATATATATATATATATATATATATATACATATGTATATAAAAGAAAAGACATATCTACTATTATTCAGATTTTATCTTCATGAGAATAGTCCTTAATCTAGATAAATGCCACAAATCAAATCATGATAACATTGGTAACTTAAAGAGAAAAGTTTTCTCATTTGAAACTTCATTTAATGAAGAGTAGTTTGCTCCCCTATCTACTTCTTTATATTCATTTATTTCCTCCCCCCCCCCCAAAAAAAAAAAAAAACATATATTTAATAGATGAGTTTCGTTAGGGATAGCTATCACAAAGGATTTAAGAAACAGCCTCAGACTACAATATACAAATATATGGTAGGTATGTCATATTTCTAACTTCAACTTCCTATTTTTATGTTACCAAAAGCTTAATGAAAAATCTTTAATCATTCAAGACACGAATTCTCAAATGCCTTCGACACTGATCCAGGCCTTAAATAATATTCCCAAACTATTTTTTTTCCAAGAGCCAATAATTGTAATTGTCATTTAAAAATTAATCACATTTTATTTGATTTATATTTTATATATTAATATTTGTTTATTTTTTAATAATTTTCCACTTTTTTATAATTTTTTAAAAATCTAAATTTTGTTATTCTTATTTTTTGATTTTTACAAAATTGAACGACTTAAGACACGCATGTCCGAGTTTCTCATGGTAATACTTGATGGAGCAGCCTGTCATACAAACAACACCTGATCTCTTTTAAATATTTGGAGCCTTATATCGATTATAGATCCCAAATTTTAAAAAATGATATAATATAATTCTCCTCCTCACACGATCCCACTTATTTAAATAAATCTATTCCACACAAAAAATATCACAATGCTGTAGATTATAGAAAAAAAAAATACTTCCAGATTCATATCTAGAGCCTCATTTCAGTAGCTGTGTCTGGACGAAAATGAGGCGAAAATTTTAAGAGACTAAGTATTTTGGGGAGTTTACAGGTATACATTTAGAGTGTGGTTTTTTAAGAGGAATAAAATGTTTGGACCGAGACGCCGCCCGCCAGGGCACCAGCTCGGAGGGGGGGCGAGCTTCGAGGGCGTGCCGAAGGCACGCACGAAAGCTCGTGTTTAATAGTGATTTATACCATATCGAACTTAAGGTTTGGGTTCCACAGCCGATTTCGAATAACTTTTCGAGTTTTAATACTAAAATTTTGATAATAATTTAGGCTTATTTGCCTTTCTTGTTAAATTGATGTGTCCTAATAAAAATATGTTTATTTTTTCAACTTTGAAAAAATGTTACTGCAAATATCTTTTATCTACAAATGTCATAAAAGTTAGATTGCTGTGTACCTATCTGTTATTTATGAACATCATTAGGCAAGGAGAAAAACTTTTGTCACAGACATTGAAACATTTTATTAATGTGATAAATAAAAATGGTTAAATAATTAGCTTGCATCAATTGGAATTGATTACTACATTACTAGTAGTGAATGATAGATTCAAAGATGAAAAAGAATGACTTGGTATGAATGTATGCAGTAACGAGGGGATGAAACGCCTGTGCCAAGTGTCTAACTTGCTCCTTCGTAACCCAATAATGACAAAAAAAATTGAAAATTTTAATGTAACAATTTGAATTTTACTAAATGAAATATATATTAAATACTATTATGTTAACCTCATCAAAATGAGTTCTGTGACGCCAGTCTTCTCCGGGCCTCTTGCTAGCCCTCCAACCCCTAAACCAGGGTTTCCCAACCTGGGGTCCCCGGACCTAACTTTAGGGGCTCCGCGGACAAAGTAAAAATAAAATTATAAAGTAGTGTAATTATTGAACACCTTCGAGCCTTGAAGTCCTCATTTCAAGATTATTTTCCAAACCCAGACCACCGAGAAAATTGGATTATGGACCCATTTCATGTAAATGTTACAGACATCTATCCAAGAAAATCAATTAATAGAAATAAGGTATTTCGACTTTAAAAAGAAAATTCAAAGAATCTGCTTTAACCAATTTTTGGTTAAATTTAAAATCTGATTATACAAAGTTATCGGAATTGTGCGCTGAAGCAGTTGTTGCCTTTCCCCACAACATATTTGTGGAAAAGGTTTTTCCACTCTTGTGTAGGTATCTAAAAAATAAATACAGAAATAGACTACAAGTAGAGGCAGATTTAAGGATCCAACTTAGCAACATCAAGCCAAACATTACGAATTTGGTCGCAAAAACGCAACACCAACCATTTATTAAAATTAAATAAACATAGATACAACTTTGTGAGTAAAATAGACCTATAGTAAATATTACAAATAAAAATATTAAAAGCAGTTTTTCCTGTTTTATTTTTAGGGGGTCACCAGTAAGTCATGGTAAGGTGGCACTAGGGGTCCGCTCTAGGAAAAAGGTTGGGAAACCCTGCCCTAAACCCTCCCCCTCCACCTTCGACTACTCTCCACCCCAACGACCCTCTCCCTAGAGACCATGCCTCTGTGGTCACCCTCCACCCCACTAAACCTACTCCCCTGGCCCTCTCACCTCCGATCACTCTCCACCCCCTGAACTCTCTCCTCACCTTCTTCAATCGCCCTCCATCCCAGCAACAAACTCACCGACCTCCTGGACCCTCCGCCTCTATTCAGCCTTCACCCCACCAAATCTAATCATAAAAGACGAACACACACACATACACCGGTCCGTGGGTGGGGCCCAGGGAGCCTAGCCCCTTGGCCAGCAAGAGGGCCGCCGAAGGCGGGTCTCAGATCTAGTCTAATAATAATCTTACTTTTTTATTCTCAAATATTTTCTACAGTTGTTTATCAGATTTTATTATTAAATTGTATGAATGTATATTACTGAATCTAGAATACTTAAAAGAGCTAAAGTAATAACTAATAAAGGACTTGTTTACCCGCTTATTTAATTTTATCTAATAATCTGGATACCTATAGAAATTGAAAAAAAAATAAAAAATAAAGTATATACAACCTCTCGAAAAAGATTATGAATCGAAAAAAGAAGTAATTGGTCGATGGCACCGATTTAGCTGAATATTTGCACATCAGTAAAATGGAGTCTCTTATAAATAATGCCGTAATTAAAATTGAAAAATATTATTTTGTTTTTAAGAAAAAAAATTCATCAACATCGGATATTAAAATGCTAATATAACGAAAAATAATCTAAACATTCTCTTTCTTATTCAAAAAAAAAAATATTAAATTAGGTTGGAGTTGGTGGTGTTTCACAAGGAGAAAAATACAAAGATTTTTTTAGTTTACTCTATATATTTCGAGCTCTTAACTCATCGTCAGGAGAACATTGACTAAAGATAACATGATATTTTGAACAGAATTTATTTTAATTTTAATATGATGGACAGTTATTTATGACTTAGTGTAAATATGAAAGAATTATCAGAAGGATGGAATGGCTTTAGAAAGCCGAAAGAACAGATGTAGGGACAAAGGGCTGGAATAAAGAAAAGATATTTATACTTGGAAGTTGCCGAAAATTATGTATGTGTTATAATACCCCCGCATTCTATAACAGGAACAACCTTTCATCCATATTGGTTAACAATAAAATCGATATAATTAAACCAACAACAATGAGTGGTGTATATAAATTGCAATGTAATGACTGTCAATCATTTTATATCGGGCAAACAGGTAGATCTTTCAATCAACGCCACGTTGAACATATGAGATCTCTTCGCAATCTACAGGTGAATAGTTTGAACCTAAATGCCCCCCTCTTAGTTATACCTCGGCTTTTGCAGATCATTTGTTTGACCACAACCATTCACCTTCATCGACCAACCCTTTACATTTTATTCCAAAAAGTAGGAAATTGGGTTTATTGGAGTCAGCTGAAATTAAAAAGGCCATACACCTTTATCAAAACATCTTGAACAATCAAACAGACATCAAAACTTCACCAATAATTGACATCTTAATCAATAATATTTAATTTGAATTGGAGTGCGATGAGAGTGTATGGTGGGTATATTTTTAATTTTTATTTATTTTTTTTAATAGAAAATAAGAGATTAAATTTTCGCTATGCACCCTCATTGCATTCTATAGTTTATTGCCTTCCTTTATAACACATACATAATTTTCGGCAACTTCCAAGTATAAATATCTTTTCTTTATTCCAGCCCTTTGTCCCTACATCTGTTCTTTCGGCTTTCTAAAGCCATTCCATCCTTCTGATAATTCTTTCATATTTACACTAAGTCATAAATAACTGTCCATCATATTAAAATTAAAATAAATTCTGTTCAAAATATCATGTTATCTTTAGTCAATGTTCTCCTGACGATGAGTTAAGAGCTCGAAATATATAAAGTAAACTAAAAAAATCTTTGTATTTTAATTTTTCTCCTTGTGAAACACCACCAACTCCAACCTAATTTAATTTTAACAATGTTTCACTATAAACCAACACCGCGTTCCCTAAATTTTATTAAAAAAAAAATTCGAAAAAAATATATTCTCTCTCTTCTACCACTCCATCTTCAATACCTCTAATTAATTATTTTTCTTTTAATTAATTAACAATTTATTAAGCTGTGGTCCGCGGCAAAATTATAAAAAATGGTTGCAAACAGTTCAAGAGTACGATGAAAAGGCAAGAAGCCATGTTGATTTTTTACTTCTACTTTTAGAATTTAAAAAATATATACTATATTTATTTTATGTAAATTCTTTAGCTTAAAAAGTTCTTGATTGTATTATTTAATCAAAGGATTTCCATTAAATCAACATGCGTTTTGCCTTAAGTATGTGTTTTCATTTAAACTCTTTAGAAAATATTGATAAATCTGAACGTTCCAGAGTGTCTATTGAGCGAACTTTTTATTATCACAAAGACACTTAAGAAGATTATTTGACAGCTGCAATTTGTTATTCGAACAGATCATACAAACTAAATTGAATATTAGGTGTCTATAAAAAATTTCACTCAAAAATTGTTTGTATATATATTTGTATCTTGGTTCTATTTTGAAAACGACTCTACCGATTTTGATGAAACAAATTCTATTAACAAGTTTTGAGGATGAGAAAGAGATCTGACCAGGTCTGGACCTCGACAAATTTAATCTTAATTGATCTTTTCTTAATTAAAGTAATTATTGATAGATGAAAATCTCAATAAAAAGTTTGTTTACATTTTTTTCAATTATCTTTTATTTTTAATTGGTTTTTTTAATTTTAAAACCCATTAATAGGTTATAGCAAAATCAATATATTATATTAAAATTAGAAATTTTTTGTTTTGTTTTTAATTAACAGGTGTCTAAATCATAACATTACTGGTGTGTTTACAAATAAAGTGGTTGAAGTGGCTTTTTTATATAACTTGGAAAGAAATCTTATTTCAGATCCTATACGATGATTTTTTTTATTATTATTTTCCTATTTATTTTTTTATAATGTTTATCAATATGAACGAATGTGGGCAAAATGGTGTACGAGTAAACAAATATAATATGTAGACCACTAGAAAGCTAGAAATGCAAAAACTGGGTGCGGGGTGGGGTGGATGTGGGAGGTGCCGGAGGTGGGGTGCAGTTTTTAGGGATCCGGGGGTGGGAGGCGCTGTTGGGTTGGGATGGGGCGGAGTGAGGGTGCAGTGGTGGGGGCGAGGTATGTGGTTTCGCGAGGGGGGGGGGGGGCAGGGGTTACCGTGCATCGCTCGGTGGTTCCAGGTACTATTTTATTTCTCAGAGAAACTTTTCCAGGTGTTCGTTCGTAACATTTCAATAGATCCAATTCGTGGCTAGGGTAAAATATACCATCATTTCTCTGGATTATCCAACATTAATTGATAATTAATCACGATAATTAATGTCTTGTGTCATAATAATTCATATAATGTCTCGCTGATAGTTTTTAATCTATTTCAGGAGTTAAAATTGTAAATGAATACCTAATGTATTATACACTAGTTTTTTTTTCAAAATTTGACCCCTAACTACTTAAAAACTACTCATTTACTGTAAATTTTGATATATTTGAAGATCTGTTCAGCGAATTTCAATGAAAATTGTTATACTCGTAGTAGGTATCATATTTAACTTACTGGCTAAGTATCATTTCGCTATCTTTAGAGGGAGAAGGTGGGGGGTATCTAGTAAATTCTTTGTTTCTGAATTAATACTATTTCTTCACTGGAACGAACTTTCTACAATATTCTCTTCTTAAGTTATCGCTCGTAGTGTAATCCATACACACAGAAATACAAAAACAATTATGCTTGAAAATTATTTTTCTGCTTTATACAAATCTTTGGATCCTTGCTTAAAGTTTTTAATATCAATTATCTATCGGAGTAATTAATGTTTATTTCCTCTTATGCCAATAACAATAGCTACATAGGTACTATAAATCGAATTTATCCTAGTCAGTTCTGCACTATTTGAAATCTACATAAACAAGAGTTCCCAAATCACCTGATAATTGAATATTATCCTTCGAGCTATTTATCGAATTGACCAGTTTCTGCCTGTACTGTTATGTTCTATATGCTTAAGGGGGAACATTCCTTGTGTGTGTGAATTTCTATTAATATTTTAGCTAAATACATACAGCCTATAAATAAATAGTCATTTAATAAATAAATATAGTACCTCCTTTCTCAGTTAACTTGTGGATAGGTTATTTAAAGAGGTTCTAAATTTTCGTTTTTATTTTTTGCAAAATTGATGATGAAATCATTTACTATTATTTTTAGAAAAAACATACATTTTTTTCACTATTTGTAGAAAAAAGTTTACTTCTTCATGACTCGCTACGCTGAACAATAATCTTTGTACTTTGGCAATTTTTCGACAGCTAATAATTTCAGCTAGAAAATTTAAATATCGCATAAAGATAAAGTTTATTAACACAAGTAGATACCTGTGACAAATTTCAGTTCACTAAATAGATCGGTTGGATAGCTTGTTATCCCAATAAAACAATTCGATTTCTACTTTTAACAACAGAACCCTGTGAAGCTAGAGAGTTCAAATCTAAACAGTTTTTCGTTTTGGAAATACAAACAGTGGCGGTTCCAGGGGGGGGAAGGGTGTCATGGGCGTCATGACCCCCCAAATGGTTTCCAAAAAAAAGGTTTTAATTTTGTAAGATAGTTATATCAAACATATTCCAAATTACAAAGTAGTACCTATTTGTTTTGTTTAAAATATTTACTGTTACCTACGATGGTTGGTGGGGGATTTGGGGGGGGGGGGGCGGCCCCCGGTACGTGGTCCTCCCTGTCCCCCCCCCAAAAAAAAATGAAAGTCTGGGACAGCCATTGAAATCCGAACGAGCTTTTTACGACTTTCCCTTTTTGAATTATCATGTGTATCGAAATCCACAAATACAGAAAGACACAGAATCAGAAAAAACCTTCTTGAAAATGCTTTTCCCAAAGTTTCAGTCATTTTTTACACGATAACGAAATAAAAAGTTTCGAGTGAAATCACTATTTTTGAACCCATCAAGCATCCAGCTTGCTTTCCGAGTGAATTTCTGTCGGTCGCGAGCCACTCCTTTAAACCCCTCAAATAGTTTATGTCAAATTTATTAAAATTAGAAAATTTAAATTATTATTAATTTCTTGATTAGTTTTTGAGAATTTTTTATTTTAATATATAACTAAATATAACCAAACTTCTTGAGGATACAAATTCTCATTTAAATAGGTGTTGGTTTTATTCTTTTTTGACAAAAAACACATTTTTATCATTTATTTTTCTTTATTTTATTTTATTGTTACCAGGAACGTTTCGACATTTTCTATTATGTCATCATCAGCCTAAAACATTTCATCATTACACAATTTTTATACAATGAAAATTTCTTATCACACAGACAACAACTTAAAATTAACAACATATGTCATACCTTGGAACAATTTAAAGATGGTAAAAAATTTTTTACATCGTCATTTTTTACATTTTTTTACATTTTTTACATTTTTTACATGTCAAAAAAGAATAAAACCAACACCTATTTAAATGAGAATTGGTATCCTCAAGAAGTTTAGTTATATTTAGTTATATATTAAATTATTATTTTAAGACCCACGAATGTTCAGGGTCAGTGTCCTGGACAGCAAGATTGCCGACGAAGGCGGGCTTCGGAACTTATCCAACAGACAGCAATGACTAATCTAGCTCTCTTGAAGTAAGTTCGAGTTTCAACATTCATCCCAAGCGTAGAAATAATTGGGGATTTAGAAATGTTTTTATGAGTACATCGATTCTATAATATATCCCTATACCTATATAATATAAAAATGAAAAGTCCCGGAGGAGCCTAGCCGAGTAATTAAAACTGTATCAATAAAAGATATTCATTTAACACAAATATTGTATTATTTACTATTCATCTCCTAACAATCAGATTTTTTTTCATTCATTGTAAAAGTTACCTGGCAAAAAAAGTGAAAATTTAAAATTGGCAAGCGGACATAAAAAGGTTCGCCATCCCTGTTCTAAGGTTTTATATTCAGTAATAATCTATTATTAAAGAAAAAGAAAGGGATTGTATTTTTTAATTCAAAACCTGGCGCATTTACATAATGGGTTAATTCAGACTTGAATAAAGGGTTGCCCTCTAATTGAGTTAATTGTTACCCCACAAAGTGTATTCTGCACAATTATCAATCCTCCGAAGGCAATTGCTTCTATCAATTTACATCTGAGCAGTCTTAAAAATTGTATTGTCCTAACTTATAATATTTTATATTAGAGGTATGAGATAATATTTTTAAATATCGAGCACCATCTATAAAAATCTTCCAGATATATGTAGGTATTTCTTATAAATGAAAAACTTTAAAGCTGTTTGATAAATTGTCTCTATGGTCTGACCTTTCTTAGAATGAGTAGGTATCTCTTGCTTCTGCAAAATCAGCTTCAAGAAAACATTTAATGAATGTACCTATAGGTAGATACTGTTATCAATGTAATTATTATTTTTCATCTAATAAATATTTATATAAATAATGTAATATTAATATTGAATTCGAATTAACCGATTGTATAGCCATTTTCTCGATTTTCCTTTATATAGAAACTAGCTCGGTATTGTTTTCTAATCAAGTAAATCAATTAATTCTAATATGGGAGGAATTATCAAAATTTAAACATCACTCCTTGGCTGTCAAATTTGAGATGTATATATAATGTGTTATTACATTATCCTTCTTGGGCCTTTTGCTCCCTGATTCCACAATTCATAAATTCTAAAATTTTCTTGATCTAATCCAAATCATGAATATTCATATATTCACCTCCCAAGGTTGTACAAAGAAATTGCTCTGAGCCAGGGCCTGCCCCTAGCTATAGGCAGACATATCAACCCGCCAAAAACTGAAGATAATAATCAAAATTTAATAAATAGCTTATTAATTAAATGTTTACGATAGTTTAAATTATTTTAATCACAAACGGCGTTACGAAATGAGTCATTCTTGTCATAAAACACAATTTTATACAAATAATTTAGATTAATAGTGAAGTTTAGTTTTGTTCATTCTCTAAAAAAAGCTCGCAAAATAGATAACTATTTAACTAAAACAAAAAAAGTTTGAATTTGTTTACTGTTTCATTATGAATTAAATTAAGAGAATGCGGTGTTAGTTTATAGTGAAATATTATAGGTATAAATTATAATTAAGGGGAGTTTACCACAGAAATGAAAGATTTAAAAAGTTGCTATAAACCTCAATATATTTCGGGTTGTTAACCCATCTTCAGGAGTACATAGACTGAATGACAAAAAAAATTATCTTGAAGATGGGTTAATAACACGAAATAAATTGAGATTTATAACAACTTTTTAAATCCTCCAATTAATTATAATTTATGTTTCCTTATGTGTAAATTATACTATAATAAATTAAAGGGGACAATTACAAATTGATTCACATGAATTGATGTGTGAAAGTGAGTTTTTTCACACATCAATTCCTGTGAATCAATTGTAATAGACTGATGAAGAGTGCAAAGTCTTCGAAACTATAGTCTAGTTATAAATAAATTAAAAAATTTATTTTTTCATCAAAAGACACTCTTTTATTGTCTCCATTAATTTATAAAAATTCTGATATTCTCGGCAAAAAGAAACTTTCAATTTATACTATAATTTTATATTTGAATTTTGTAAATAGGGCACCAAAAGCTCTTTGTCTCAGTAGTAATTTTCAAATATACTTAAAAGGGGACTTAATTTTAAAATTACTTTATATACATATTTGAGAAAAATAAGATGTAAGAAGATCAGCATATAGTAGTAGAAGTTAAGATTATACAGAAACATTTAAATATTTTTTTTTTCAATTTATCATATTAGTTTTTAAATTATTATTTGTCAAAAACAATATTTTTTTTCATTTTATCTGCGTATTTTAAATTAGCTTTACTGCTAATACCATCTATCCTATCAAATCCAACTGTCCTCTGTTTTTTTCATTTCTATAATTTTTCTTTCATTATTTTTAAAGAAATCCAGACCCTCCGAAAAATTCGAACCAGGTCTGTTCGCCCCTCTAGTTTCCTTTAAGAGTACAAGAGTTTATTTTGACTTTTGAGCAATACTTAGACCTTATTACATTATTATCATTAAAAAAAGATATTAAACATTAATAAAATCAGTAGGTACTTAAAAGCTTATAAAAAGAAGTCTGGAACAAGATAAAAATTATGAGTAATTTTTCAGTCTCTTAAACTTGAATAACATTAAGCGAATGCGGTTGCTGCAGTAAAATAATAATATGATAAATAAAACAAATATTTTATCTTTATATTCCTCGTGTAATAATGAAATAGGTACGTATGTATAGTTTGAAAACTCTTTTTAAAGAATAATATGCATGAGTAGTAATAAAAATATAATATATAAATATAAAGTATTAAAATATTTTGCCGATAAGGGAATGTTGTTAATTAACTAGACAAATTAACAACATTTTAATATGTGAATTCTCTGCTTGATATAAATAATTTCTCTTATTTGAAACTACGATAGAATCAAAGAACTTTTGTTAACCGACTTCAAAAAAGGAGGAGGTTATCAATTCGACTGAATTTTTTGTGTTTATGTTACCTGATTTTTTCGCCAATTATGAACCGATTTTGATGATTATTTTTGCATTGAGTTCAGTATAGTTTCCGATTAGTACCATATAAATTTCATTGCTATTGGATCTTTTTTTGTTATGTATGTTTGCTCATAACTTCTTTGTTTATGAACCGATTTTAATTATTCTTTCTGTGTTTGGATCAGTATAGCTCCAGGGTAGTCAGGATACCTAACTATTTATATATTTATTTTATGTATGTTCAGCGAGAACTTTTTGCCACGTGGACCGATTTCGATGATTCTTTATTGGAAAGGGGGTACCTTATGGTGTCGTCTCATATTAATTTCGTCAAGTTCCGATGATATGATCAATGACGAAATAACGTAAATCTCCAATTCTTATGAGCAAATAATCGAAATTATAATAAATAAAAGATTTTATTTAAAAAACAATCTTAAAACCTTCATTTAAAACCTGCAAACGTTTCAAGAGAATTTCTATATTTATGAATTGAATTTTTGTAACATTTTCTGATTCATTCGACCGACGCTTCCTCTTACGAGATGCATACAAAATATTATCTTAAGTCACTATTATTAACATCACTAAAAAGAGAAAAATAAAAATAATTTTTATAAAAAAAAAATAAAACCGACTTCAAAAAAATTATATGCAACAAATAAAATAATAAGAATTCAAAAATCAAATGAAATGCACTAAAAGCTATAAAATAATTATCTAATTTAGTTACTACTAAACGACGACATTTTTACATGAAATCACTTTTTGAAGTCGGTGCTAAACAAACTACTATACAAGCAAGCCTACCAGCCAAACATAGGTACTAAGTAAGATCTATCGAGTGCGATTCATAAAATGTATGTTTGGCACCGACTTCAAAATGTGATTTCATGTAAAAATTTCGTCATTTAGTAGTAAATAATTAATAATTAGTAGGGATTGTGGCGTTGGTGCAAGGTCAAACATCTTTAGTAACTAATTAGATAATTACTTTATACCTTTTAGTGGATTTTATAAGATTTTTGAGTTATTATTTTAGGTTAAAAATAAAATGAGAGAGTCTTCTGTTTTTTAAATAAAATAATTTTTAATTATTTCTAGAGACTATTTTCTAGAGAGTTATTATTTTATTTGTTGCATTTAATTTTTTTGAAGTCGGTTTTATTTTTTTTTTTATAAAAATTATTTATTTTCAATTGTTAGAAAAGAATTTCATTCGAATCCGACTCGAGGCAACCGGCTAAAAATCTGATCGCTACATACAAGACATAATTTAATAATAGTATCGTAAATTGGCTGATGGCTAGAAGGGCCGAAAAGCCAAAAAAAAAAAATGTTCACTAACTCTTAAACTAGAAGTATTCTCATTTGAAATTAAAATTCTATTAATTATCCAAGAAAAATATTTATTTTAGACAGAAAATGAAGACAGAGCAATGAAAATATTTATATTAAGCAGACGACTCATGACATTATTTTATTCATTCTCATTATTATTTTTTTTTATTATTATTTTTTTCTATTAAAAAATAGGAAAAATGTTTAAAAGTATAGTATTCTGTCGAAATGTTCCAGTGAACTTTCAATATTTGTGAAATGAATGAGAACTCACTCCGTTTGAGTTGAGTGTATTCTATTTTCTTTTTACTTAATTAAAAAATAAATGTATAGGAATATTATTTAAGCTCACTAATATTTAATAATGTATAGTAGTTTCAATTTTTTCATTTTATATTATATTTACATATTTTAATAAGATAGCACATTGATACTTAGCTATTAAGTTAAATGCCCACTATGAGAATACCAAATTTCGTTGAAATTCATTAAGACGATTGAACTGAGAACAGGTTTTCAAAAATTCGGAATTTTACAGTAAATGAGTAGTTTTTAAGTAGCTAGGAGTCGAATTTCGAAAAATCCTATTCACACTTAATTTAGGTATATGATTCTAGAGATTAACTGATGTGCAAAAATATGGGCCTGATCAAACAAAAGAGTGACATCGTTTCATTTTTAACCGACTTCAAAAAAAAGATGAGTTTCTCTATTCGACTGATTTTTTTTGTGCCTATGTTACCTCCATATCTCCGCCAATTGTGAACCGAATTTGAAAAAAAAAATTGCATTGGGTTCGGTCTACCTTCCAATTGGTCCTATTTTTTTTTCATAGGTATTAGACTTTTTTTTAGGTTTGCTCATACCTAACTTCTTTGTTTATGAACCGATTTCAATGATTCTTTTTTTATTGGAAAGGGGATGTCTTAGGGATGGTGCCATATTAATTTGGTCAAGTACTGATGATATGATCACTATTAATAACATCACTAAAAAAATAAAAATAAAAATAATTTTTAAGAAAAAAATAAAACCGACTTGAAAAAAATTAAATGCAACAAATAAAATACACTAAAAGGTATAAAATAATGTTTAACTTATTTAGTTACAACTAAACTACGAAATATTAACATGAAATTACTTTTTGAAGACGGTGCCAAATTATACCCTTTATGAATCGCACTCGACTGATCTTACTTAGTACGTTTGGTGGGTACGCTCACTTATAGGTATGGTTTGTTTGGCACCGACTACAAAAAGTAATTTCATGTTAATATTTAGCAGACCACCAGTAACAAAGGAACACCAAGTTTTCAATATCCATATGATATTGACTCCATGAAATACATTTATAATTGAAGAAAGACTGATGATGAAGACCAAGTCTTCGAAACTATAGTCTCAAACAAATAAATAATATATATACAGATATATCATCTCGATATATATGTGTGTATGTTTATTTGCATCAAGCAGAGGACAACCTCTTTGTTTCTCTTTGGTAATTGTATTTTGTTTTTTACATATGTTATTCTTAATTATATTTCATGTAATAATTATTTACATATTATTTTTTATTTATAATTTTATATAATTATATTATATTTATAAATTAGTCCACAGCTTTCAACTTAACCCTTCATTTGATATTTATTCAGCTTCGCCCGATGTATATTATTAATAGTTGGATTTTTCACAGGCGTGTTTAATTATAGGAGAAAAATTTGTTTAAATATCTGTATTTTCTCAAATAATCTATTATAAATTTATTGCCATTAAAAATCAGTTTATAAATAAATATATTTGAAACGTTTTGCTGGCTATGTTTCACTTTTTTAAGTGAGTTATCCATAATTTTAATAAAAAAATATACGCGTACAAAAAAAGTAAAAAAGATATTTAAATTATTATTAGAAACTTTAATAAAGTATATTAACGAATTATTCCTCTTTACACCTTATTCATTCATTTGTCTTCAAGCCTACCACTTTAATTCTCGCCGACATGTAAATTTGATTTCGTGATTTTGATTTATGTTGATCCTCTTAATCCATTTTGAGAAATCATTATATAAAAGATTTATCTTTGATAGTAGAGAACATTAATAAACGGAAAGGCACAATTAACAACCTATATTAGTCACATAATCAAATTTCACCAAAAACTTAATCAGAAAACAAAGAATTCTCATTCTTCTTTTGAACAAGATTCAACAAAAATTGATCCATCATTGCATGTTGACAATCGGCTTTGCGTGATATATCCTAAAACCTTATTCCTTGGAACTCAATTAAGACTATAGCCAATAGTATAGGTAGGTATATTTCTAGAAAAATGAATGAATTATTTAATTTTTTTAATTTTTCCGAGTTATAGATGAAAAAGTATTCAGAAAAAAACATAAAAGCAATCTGAATTTCCTTTTAGATAGTTTTTTTCTCTATAAAAAATAAGACAAAGATTAAGTGATTTCGATTTCGATTCACTATAACTAATGAATTTATACCTGAAGTTAAGTGTCTCATTTCTTCTTCTTGTTCTCTATAATGGTCCTTTTCTTTTTTATATTGTTTTAAAAGAAAGGTTACGACTTTTTGTTTTAATATCACATGTACGATCTCTATCCGGTTATATTACTTACTATAACAATACAATAAAATTTGTCCAAATTTCTCCGTAGGTTATTTATCACACTAATGAAAGAAATTGTTTTTATATTTGTAGCGAATTCTATATTGAGTTCATAAATTACCTACTTATAATTTTAGTTTTTTTTTTGGAAATTCTGATCTGGGCTCTCTGACAAACTTTGCTGTTCATTATGATAATGTAGTCCTTTCCATTTTGTAATTTAATGTACCTACTTGTACTTTAAAGAAGACAATAAAAGAGTGTTTTTTCTGTAAGGAAAAATAATTTTTTAATTTATTTATAACGAGACTATAGTTTCGAGGGATTTGCCCCTTCTATCAGTCTAATTCAATTGATTCACAGGAATTGATGTGTGAAAGTGAAAAGGGTAGGTATGAATTAACATTATTAATAGATTGGTGAAGGGGCAAAGCCCTCGAAACTATAGTCTCGTTATAAATAAATTTAAAAATGTATTTTTCAAGCAGAAGATACACTCTTATTGTCTGCTTTAATTTATAAAAATTCTGCTACTCTCGGCAAAAAGAAACTTTCAATTTACTTGTTTTTTATTAGAATTTTAATTTGGTATTGGACCACCCAACACTAACTTACTTAACTTCAGATATCTATGAAATTAGATAGTGAAATGTCAAATCTTTTTTTTTACAGAAATAGAATATTACTATAATAGTATTAATAAATTTCAGAACTTAGTAGCTAAATTTCATATTGAGGATTCTGTCTTTTTGGTTTAGAAAGAAAACTAAAATTTCTGTGCTAAAATGAATTAAAAATATCAATTTAAAAGTTAATTAGTGAGTAGAACAAAGATATTAAATATATAGAAATATGAAATACTATGTCCGAAATTTTAAAGTTTAAATATACATTGAGACTATCTCAATTCATTAAGATCATTTTCAGCCATTGCATTATCTGTGCTAACGTTAAGTGAAAAATGGCATATCTTAGAAAAATACATTTCAAATTTAATCTAGACATAGGCTGAGGACGTGACACCGAAGATTTTACGAGCTAAATCTACTCAACTTTTAAAATAATTTCTTTATAAAGTATATATTATATAAAACGCAAATTCTAAAATAGTCGAGTTTGATTGAGGTATAATGTCTTTATTAACTTGACTCAAGTTTAACTTACGAGCACACTGTTTACTACAAATATAACCGCCTTTAATGAATGAGGATAAACAAGTTGCCGAATGCGTTTGTTCGATTTGAATTTAATTTGATTGCAAAGGATGTTAAATGTTTGAAAATTGCATCTTTCGGTCAAATGAGGCTTTATGGGAGATTATTGATTATGTCTCATTTTAACAAATGGTAGTATCTATAAAAAATCCAAAGTGCGGAGACGGTTCTAAGATAGGGCAACCAATCAGTGAGGCAATAAGGGGGAATCTTCTATTAGAGTCTTATTGCTGGCCTCTGAATTATATCTCTTCCAAAACAATTCTGTGAAAAAATATGCTAAGTTCGTAAAAATAGTGATATCTAGGGTGTTGCCTAGTTAAATTTACCAAGAATAATTAATATTTAGTAGAGATTGTGGTGTTGGTGCAATTATTCCATGATCAATAGACTAATCTAACCCCCCTTAGCAATACAAACTTTAATAATGAACTCGATGCCATTTATAATATAGTATATAATAATGGATATAGTAGGGAAATTATTAAAAAATTATTTATCAAAATTAATAAAAAAACACACGCTTTCGCAATTAATTCTTTCACAATTGAATCTGAAAAAATCTATAAAAGAATCCCCTTTATTTCTAAGCATATAACCTATCCAATAACAAATATTCTCCGGAAGCATAGAATCACTCCAGCTCTTTATAATATAAATAATTTATCCTCTCAATTAATCAATAACAAGCTAGACAAAATTGATAAAATGAATAAATCTGGTGTATACAAATTAAATTGCAATGATTGTGATGCAATTTATATTGGACTAACTGGATGATCTTTCAAAAAACGGCATAAAGAACACGAAGCTTCCCTCAGACAATTAATAAGAAATCAATCCACAAATTCAGATTCCACTTCCGCATTTGCTAATCATCTATATTCTTTAGATCACTCACCATCACCTACCAATCCCACTCCTATTCATTTGGAAAGAAAAGGATTAGGATTGGATCTTCTTGAATCCATGGAAATAAAATATGCCCTGGCGAACGATGAAAATGTTATCAATAATCAACTCGATGTAAAGAAAAACATAATAATTGACCTGTTAATAACAAAGCCCATAAAAATTTATTCCCAGCTTAGAGACACAAGTCAATGAACTTCTAATTTTCCTTAAATTGAATGTTTTTGTGCCGAGAGTAGCAGAATTTTTATATATATATAAGGAGACAATAAAAGAGTGTGTCTTCTGCTGGAATTATAAATTTTATTTATTTATAACGAGACTATAGTTTCGTTATAAATAAATAAAATTTATAATTCCAGCAGAAGATACTCTTTATTGTCTCCTTCAATTTCTAATTTTCCCTTATTTATCCATACCTATGTCAATAAACCCTACCCAACCTAAATTTTCACTTAACAATAGCCTAAGAGAAATTATTCTTTAAAATAATTTAAATAATGAAAACAATTTTTTCCTCTGTTCACTAAACATATATATACCCTAGCATTCAATAAGTTAAATTAGTTATTTTCTGTACTTCCTGAAGATGAGTTGATAGCCCGAAATATATATATTGAAAAAATTTTTACATCTTTTAATTTTTTTAATTTTAATGTGAAACAAGTGACCAAGAATCCTTAACTCATAGTAAATGAATATTACATATAATATTTATTTACTCTTATCTTTAAGAATAATTAAATTGAGAAAATAGTACTTTCAATTAAAATGCTTTCTCTCCATTTTGAATAACAATCTGGTTAGAATTAGAATTATCTAACTTCTTCATTTATAGCGAAGGAAATACAAGGATACCAAACATGAGTCAAGACCTGTTCAGACTATTAAAGATTCATTTTTTAATTTCTATTATTATAGGAATGGCCTTTTGGCGCTTGGATCAAAATTATACTCGCTATAGAGAGAGCAAATATTTAATTGAACTTCAATCAAATTCAGACAATAATGTGAAAAAAAAATACTTTTTCTAACTGGCGAACGTACTAGGTCGTGAAAAAGCTCTTATTTTTTTCTTCATTTTTATTATTAAATAGAAAAATTAAATTCATAAAATAAAATCATTGAGATTGCTCTTTATTTTATTCAAATATATATACCGGGTGAGTTTTTTTTTTTATCTTGAGACAGTCTTATAACCCAAAAACAGTGCAGTATACGAAAACAAGTTTCAAATAAAAGTTGTTTTATGGTATATCAATTAAATTATATTTTTATTATTATCATTACAATTATTAACAGAAACTAACGTGACTGTACTTAACCTAGAACGCACAAGCTTTTCACAAACAAAGCAGGAAGGTTGTAAATAGATAGAATAGATTATTACTTATCAATTAAAATTTCTACCAATCCGTCTCTCTCCGAAGAGAAAATTTCTTCTAATATAATAATTTAAATTTCATAATTTTAATAAATTTTATATATCATGAATTACACAGGTCTGCGACCAAAAAACTGCATAGGATTTTTTTACATTTTCTTACAGATTTTGACCTCCCAAAAACAGAAAAAATATTCAAATTATTATATCACATAAGTTTTTATGTATATTGCAGTATCTATGTTCATTGGTAATAATGGCGCCTATTCATTGACTCATCTAAGACTAGCCTTAAAGCAGTATTATTGCACAATGGAAATAAATTTGCCTCGATTCCGATTGGACATTCTGTGCATATGAAAGAAGATTATAACGATTTGGCCATTATCCTGAAAAAAACCAAGTATCAAGACCATCAATGAATGATTTGTGGGGACTTCAAAATACTGACAATTCTTTTGGGTCAGCAGGCAGGCTATACCAAATACCCATGCTTCTTATGCTTGTGGGATAGTAGAGCCGGTAGAACAGCACTGGAAAAAAAGTGATTGGCCATCCCGAGAAATTTTAAAACCTGGAGAGAAAAATGTTATAAACACTACCTTGGTACCACCACAAAAGGTTTTGTTGCCCCCTCTCCATATCAAATTAGGGTTGATGAAACAATTTGTAAAATCGCTGCAAAAAGGATGAAAGACTGTTTCAAATATATATGTACAAAATTCCCGAAGCTGTCAGAAGAAAAGTTGAAAGAGGGAGTTTTCACCGGCCCCGACATAAGAAAACTTTTAACGGACCCTTCATTTGTGGAAACTATAGAATGAGAAGGAAAGAAGCTTGGGTATCGTTCAAGGACGTAGTGCGAAAGTTTTGGGAAATACTAAAGATCCTAACTATAAAACCATTGTGCAACTGGATGCTAGCAGCATGCAGAAGCTCAAGCCTGCAAGATGAGCTTGAAGGTCCATTTTTTACACTCTCACATAGACTATTTTTCCTGAAAACCTGGGAGCTTACTGTGAAGAGCAGGAGGCGATTTCACCAGGATGTCCGTGATATCGAGAGAAGGTACCAAGGGCGATGGGATGTCACAATGCTTGCTGACTACTGTTGGCTGCTTAAGCGAGAAACTGAAGATGGAAATCGGAAAAGGACTCGTCAAAGTATCAAGAAAGAAGAAGAGAGGTTTCATAAAGAACATGAATAAGTATATGTATCAAAATAATGTTTCGTTTGCTTTAAAAAAATATTTATTGTTTGAAAATTTTGAATAAAGGGAGTGCTTTAACCAATTTTTTGTGTTTGAATTTGCAAAAAATCCTTATGTGATAGAAAAAATGGCCATCACTTTTGAAATCAGCGCACTTTAAAACATATAATTCAGTAAAAATATCTCATGCAGCTGACAAAAATTTTTTTTCGCAGACCTGTGTTATAAGTGGGTTTTAAATTAAAAAAAATCACGTCGCGAAAACCGATTATAATAGGTATATTGAATAGGTATATATAATTTTTTTTTTTTACTTTTTTTAAAAAGTTTATTATTCTTTAAAGTATAATGACTTTTTAATTAACCCAACGTTTGATTTAGGTTGAAATGTCCTAATAAAAAAAGCTCATTTATGATTTTTATTTTTAATTCGCTCAAGTACAAGTTTTGAAATAAACATTTTCACAAACCTCTCTTGAATCATTTTTTCATAAAATGAACATTTCTCTCTCGTTTATAAACAAAACTAAAGAATAATACACTTTTCAATTACGCAATTCTCTCTTCAGGTATTTTTTTATTCATTTTTCTTTATTTATTCCATTTGATATTTATTCTCTGAAATTTGTTATGATCCAATGATCTATCGATATTCATGTTTTGACCTGATATTTAGCCTCGCTCTTAAATAAGAACATTTTTATTAAGCCTATAAATATAGATTAATCATCAACTTTATGATTGTCTTTCTTTCTCAATTTACTTTCAATTTTTTCAATATAATTTTCAAACAAGGAGTCAGGTTGGCCGAGTGGTTAAAGAGCATGCCTTCTAATCAAGCTAGCGCGGGTTCAAGTCCGACTCGCTTCAAATATTTGACCGCTTATAATCTGATTCCTTTAAGGGAAGGCAATGGAAAACTGCCCCTGTGAAAAATTTCCAGGAAAATTACAATGTGGGGGGGGGGTACTATCCATATAGTAATCGTCGACGTTTGGAATTGAGTATGCCATTTGAAGAAGAAAAATTTTCAGACATAATTAAAATTCATCAGGGTGTATCCAGGGTGTCATGGCCCCCCGTCCCCCGTCATCATCTAACTAATTATAAAATTATAATCTTACTATATATAAATGGAAATCGACAAAAATCTAATAAAAAACACAATTTTGAATTTAATAAAATATTTCTTTCTATTTTTTATGTTTATATTAATTTATAATTTCTTAATTAAAAATCAAATCGATTTTTTTTTAAATCTGCCCTATTATTATATTAAAAAAAGCTAACTAAAGTCAATATTTATTTTTTTCTTATAATTTCTATATTTAAATGAGTAGTTTAATTCTTCATTTGATTTAGTACTTAAAAAATAATGAAAATATTGGATATACATATTTTTGTTAAATAAAAATAAAATTTAAAAGTTAATTTTTGTTATTAAAAAAAATTTAACACGAGAAGGTGGCTATTACCGCTTTCCTCGGCGGGGTCTCATTCACCAGTAACATTATTTAGAAATTTAAATGGAAATAATCAAGATATTATACTAATTTTAACACACACATGACACAACTAGTATATTGATATTGGTAAAAACCGACAACAAACCGATAAGAATTTAATTAAAAATAAAAATTAATAAAAACATTCTGTGATTATTACCAAGTAACGTAAGGGTTGCTCACCTGTCGAAAAAAAGAGTGATAGAATAGTAATTTTACTCCCAAAAACTTTAAAGAAACTAAAGTTATAAGTCGTTTATTTAATAATATTAAATTAAATTAAATAAACTGATGTGGCGATCCACATGACTTACATACGCTTGGCCCCTCTCTTATATTTAATATTTAATAAAATCATTTATAATCATTTAGGGGTGTTGAAAATCTAAACCCTTGGACCAAACTCAGCCAAATTTTGTATACGTACCCAGTGGACTCTCAGAATACTAGAGATGCAAAAACAAAGACCCCAAAATAGGAGGGGGCCTGTGTAGGGTCAAAAAATGAAAATCTACGTTTTTGGAACAAACTCATCCAAATTATGTATACATAAACATTGGGCTCACTGTTCAAAATTGATTATGTATACAAAATTTGGTTGAGTTTGGCCTAAATTTTCTTTTTTCACCCCATCCCCACCAATTTTGGCCCAAGAAAAAAATAATAATCTCTTCGTCATTATAAGTTCAATTTTATAGTACAATTTCATTTTTCTTGTTTTTAAGTTTGAAAATCTTATAATTTTAATTTTTAAACCCCCCTTGATTTTGGGTTCAATTTCAACCAAAATCTAATCAGCTTTTAATCTCAATGCACCAAAACTACAGGTTAAATTTCATTTTGATATTCCAAAAATTTGGTAACTCACGTACTAACGACTAACAGAAATTTTGACAAAACAGTCATTATCTCGAAAAATATAATTTTTTCGATGTTCACTTATTAGGGCTTTTTTGTACACCGAAATCCCAAGGTCTCACCTAATTTTTTTAATGAAAATGGTTTCAGCCGTTTATGAGATATTTTGAAAAAACCCAACAAAAAAACACTTTTTCCATGCACGATTAGCGATTACAATACTTGACCATACCCTGTATAGTAAAGTAAAAAATCTATTACTAAATAGTTTTAATTATATCAAAAGAGAAGATCCTTACCCGGTATGCCCGTAAATTGTATCCATCTCCGCCCTTAAAAAGTTCACTGTCCAAAAATAAACAATGTATATGCACATCATCAAATTCAACTAATCCATGTGAAATAAACACTGGAATACTAACAGCCAAGAACAACACCCAAGAGATGAAAATTGCCAAAATAGCATTTCGCTCAGTCCGCCAAGATCTTGAGGCAATGGGATGTACAACCGCAAGAAAACGATCTAACGACATGAACACTAAAGTATAAACGCTAGCATAAGCAGTCACCACAATTAAATATTGTACCATTTTACACCAAATATGACCAAATGGCCAGCGTCTTAACGCGTAATCGGTTGCAGTAAAGGGAACACAAAATATAATAAATAATAAATCGGCAATCGCTAAATTGAGAATTAATAAATTAGTAGTAGAACGCATTTGTTGGTTAGCGAAGACGACTACGACCACCAGGGCGTTGCCAACGAATCCAATCAGAGAGACCAGGCCGAAGATGATCGGGACCGCAATTCGCACCACCTCATGGATAATTTCTTCATTGGTGACATTGCTCTCGTTAAACGTAGTGTCATTGCCATGGGCGAAATTCGTGAAATTCATCATGGAATCGTTGTCTAGTTCGTTAATAAAGTGATTGTAATTTTTCATATTAAAGCTGGTCGCAAATGGTATAGGTTTAGTTGAGGAGCAGGCGTCTCGGAGCTTAGCCCGAGCGCGACTGACGCTGGTGTCCTCGTGGTCGCCGAGGATGCTGCTCCTCCGGCCCTGCGTTCCGAACCCGCGCACCTCGCCGCCCGTCAGCCCAACAATCGATCAACCATTAATCACCATACCGATATATAATATACACCTCAAGACTTAGAATGAAAACGAAAGATTAGACCCGGAGGAATTTAAATGTATTCCGTCCTTTTATATCATTCATCATACATTTAAGATAGATATTAGGTATATGAATATGATATATGAGATTTGATGGAGAGATAATGAAAAGTACAAATTTCGTATGAAATAATTTATTGGAACGTCATTTTCACTCTTTTTTAAAAAACAATATTTCGGAAAATCTTCTCTTTTTCGTTTTTTGAAGTAGCAATGAATTTTTAACCGAATTCGAAAAAGGAAGAGGTTATCAATTCGACTGTTTTTTTTTGTTTTTTTTTACTTTATCCAATGCGAAGCGAATAATCATTCTATATTAGATTTTTGACGTTTCGGTTATTATTGGTAAACCAATGCTGAGGACATGGAGGAATCGAGTTAAAATCAAAAATAGCGATTGATTCTCATATGATACTTGAGAAATAACAATTCTACATTAGGTTTTTGACGTTTCGATTATTATTGGTAACCATTGCTGAAGACATGGAGGAATATGTTTAAAATCAAAAATAACCATAGATTCATATCTACTAGTAGAGGAATAATTTTATTGCATTCCATTTTTTATGTTTTGACTATTAATGGCAACATTTACTGAAAACGGGGAATCGACTTAAAATCAAAAAGACTAAATTCTTTTATGATATACAACTCAATCTTGAGTTGAATTTATTTAGTCTTTTTGAATTTAAGTCGATTCTTGCACGTTTTCAGTAGATGTTGCCATTAATAGTCAAAACATCAAAAATAGAATGCAATAAGGTTATTTCTCTAGTAGTAGAGAAGAATAGAGGTGACTGTGGGTCAGTGGCTAGAGTGTCGGGTCGCTGACTCAAAGATCGCTGGTTCGAGACCGAGTCTCGGCAGATAGATATTTGCAGTCACCTCCTCTTGGAAAGTAATGGCAACCTACCAAGAGTATAATTGCCTAGTCACCTCTCCAAATTAGCCGTTCGGAACCGGCGTTAAAAAGTAGGTCCCGTATATCTGTGTAAAACAACTAAACACACTCAGCACAGGTATATGTGGAGAGGCGCCGACACCCGTTTCGGGTATGGCACTCGAAGAAGAAGAAGATAAGAATCGATGGTTATTTTTGATTTTAAGTCGATTCCCCCATGTCTTCATCAATGGTTACCAATAATGGTTATCATCAAAAATCTAATGTGGAATTGTTATTTCTCAAGTATTATATGAGAATCGATCGCTATTTTTGAATTAAAGTCAACACTCAACATGGCCTGCAAATTGCAAGTGATATCTGATTAATAATAAAGGAATAAACATATTAATATTTCAAATGAATTCGGATAAAGTTTAGCAACGATCCATTGCAGTTTATTTATTTTTTTTTTTTTGTATCTATGTTACCTGATTTCTTCGCCATTTGTGAACCAATTGTAATGATTTTTTTGCATTGGGTTCAGTATAGTTTCCGATTGGCACCATATAAATTTCATTGGTATTCGGACGTTTTTTGTTATGTATGTTCAACGCATAACTTCTTTGTTTATGAACCGATTTTAATTATTCTTTCTGAGTTTAGATCAGTATAGCTCCAAGGTCGTTAAGATACCTAACTATTTATTTATTTATTATTAGTATACGTCGTTTAGTTGTAACTAAATAAGATAATTATTTTATACCTTTTAGTGCATTTTATTTGATTTTTTGAGTTCTTATTATATATAATTTCATTTAAATTGAGTAAACAATTATTTTCATAGAGATATGTTTGGGTAATTTAACGGAACAAAAGTCATATTCATAGATACATTCATAGATAAATACATACATTCAGGTAAAGCTAATATAAAGCGTGTAAAAAGACTAATGATGAAGGTCAAATCTTCTAAACTATAGTCCCTAGCAAATAAATTATAGTGGATTCGCTTATAACGCGCTCCCGCTGATGGGAAAAGGCTAGGGATGGATGAATAAAAAAAAAAATCACGCTCCCGTAAAACCCGAATTTGTATAACGCCACGAAAAAATTCCTACTAATACTCATATAGAGTGATAAACAATCAGTAAAACGCGTAAGATAAATTTAACATTTTCACATAGTATCTGATTTTTGAAGCTGACGAAGTAGCGGTTTATAATAAAAAAAAAATAGTAATAAATACATATTTAAAGATATAAGAGAAAAGTAATTTTATTCAACTTTTAATAAAAATAAAAATACATGTATATTTATCATTTATTTACTATCGGATGAAGCAATGATACATATACAATGTACATATGTATATGGTTCCAAGAACGAAAAATTTTAATTAATTCATCTCCCAAGACAAGCAAGGCTGGGCGTGCTTGATGTTATATAACTTGGTCTGATAATGTATGCCCCGTATAACCCATTTCCTATTACGCAGAACGTATCCCCCGCGTTGTACGGGATGCACTGTATTTATATTATATTAAGGTTGTCCTTATTTCAATGATTTTTGAAATTTGTAACTTTTAAAGAGATAGTGTTGGTTCTAGGTGAAACATTTTAATATAATAATAAAACCTACTATTTCCAAATCAAGGTACTATGTAAATGGAAATGCGAAATTTCATACAAATCGATCAAAGGGTCTAGGATTATATTAATAAAATTTGTTTTTAACTACCCCATTTTGATCCCGTAAAGAAATTATATTTTACTTTTTTATTATAAGACTCTCTCATAGTAAATTTAGCTAGCTTCTTAGTAGAATGAAAATTTTATAATTTAATTTTATGAAGGAGACTTCCATCCTGCCCATTTTGTGTCCATTACCAATTAATAATATCTTCTTTAAAATATGAGACTCTTCTAGTATAAATATCAGCTTTCTTCAATTTGATTTTTGTTTGAATGTTTTATTATTTTAAATTATTTTTGAACCCCACACTCTTTTGGGTCATTATGACACATAGTGAGACATTTTCGTAAGGTCGTATAGGATGCATATGCGAAATTTCGTACAAGGGTACGAGATCCATCGGGCTGCATCTCCCTGCCGCCCTGTTCGTGCATTCGATTGGCTGAAACGTGGGGAAAAATCGTTTTTAAATATGATATTTTTTCAACTTGTTTGTACGCGTGTCTGGATTCCAATATTCACGATTACTCAAGAATTAAATTATTAAGATAGATGAGATAATTTGTCCTCTACTAAAATGTATGTATTTCCAATGAGGAGAATATTATTAGACTCTCTAGTTTTAGAACTTCCGGTTCACAATGCAGAAAATGAATGAGTTTATTGAGATTTTAAGTTGTTTTTGATGAGAGAGGCATAAATAAAGAAACATGTGTTTTTTCAATTTTAAAATTCCCTTAATATCTTTTTACAAAAGATTGATGTACTACTCTTAATTAAGAAATTGAATTTATACCATGTTAAACCTGCTTCCAGGTTATTCCTGAGTAATGTTTTACTTGTTGAAGACATATCGGGTTTTTAGTCAATAAATAATCCAATAGTAATTTATTTCCAACCTTTTATTCTTTTTGGAAGATTAACTATGAAAATTGAAGAAAAAGTAAAAGGTAAGAGCTCTATATATGGTAGCATTTACTATAATAATTCGTGGAAGAAGAAGAAAAAGAGGTGGATACCGCTGCAAAAATATGGACTGGGGCCCCAAAAGCTTCTTTAATAATTTAGATTTGAAGTATTTTCTCTGCTCAGAGAGGTGTTTAGAATCATTATTAGTAAACAAAAATTACATTCATTTAAATTTTTTGGTAAAAAAATGTTAAAATTGCCTGACTAAAATAAATATTGGTAGTGATAATTATTAGCAAAGACAGATATAAAGATGAGAAATAAGAACTATAAAGGATAAGTTTTTTTTTTCTTCCTTTGGCCTCGGTGGACACCATTTGGCCATCATTTGTACTTAATATAGGAGTCACTCATAAAATTTATTCATTCAAAATGTTCAATTTATATAAATAATTTAAGTGAAATTATGAATTTTACTATTTCTTTAGTCATTTCATTTTCATTGAATAAGTGATATAAAATTGTTTCTACGCTCATTGGAAATGAAATACATCGCGAAATCTCAGAATAAAATTTATCAATTTTATGCTTTGTGTTTATACAATTTAGTACCAGGTGGTTAATATCGCCAATTTCGCCACAGTTACATAAAGGATTGTCCTTTATTTTCATTTGGAATAGGTGTTTAGGAGTTGTTGTATGTCCCAATCTTAATTGTATTAGAAGAGATATAATTTTTCTATTAAGTGTTATATCATTATACCACGGTTTTTTGGGTATTGCTGGCATAATTTTGTATAAATGTGAGCCTTTGATTTTGCTCGATTCTCTCCATTCTTGTTGAAATGTTGACAATATGTTTCCTTTAATTCTAGAAACAACATCTGGTTTGGGGATTTCTATTTCGAATATTTCTCCTATTTGTATCGCATCCTTTGCTAGTTTATCAACTGTTTATAAAGGATAAGTAAAAATGATAAATTCAATAACTTACACGTGCCGAAGAAAATAGTTGCATACATTTAGGGGTCTCCATTTTCAAAAAAAAAATATTCGATAAGTTATTGTTTACTCCTGGAAATTAATTAAAAATTTCTATTAAAATAAATGCTTGACTCAACGTCTTGAGTTTTGTTGTTGTTTGCTTTTTGTTTATTGTTTTATTTCTGTGATATAATGAATTGTACAATTGGAAATTAGATATAGACTAATAAGATTTCACAAACAAGAAAAATGTAATTAGTTTTTAATGAAAAAGGATAAATAACATAAAAATAAATGTTGCTGTTTTTTTAATTTAAAGAGTAAAAATAAAATGGATTAAATTGCAACCAAAATGTCTAAATATACCATAAACCTTTAAGAAATTCTATTAATTTACAGAAGATTTTTTTATTAATACCTACCTGTTTCCCAATGAAATACATTACAGTATCGCTCCCGAATAATCGAAACAATGTTGCCTCCTCAATCACTCTCGACTAGACAAACTGAATAAATGGAGCTCTCAAAATTTAGTTAACTTTAATGCAAACAAGACTCAATGTTGTCTAATTTCTAGATGCGAAAACAAAAATTTCCCTGATATCAACTTCGATTCGAATACCCTGAAAATGAGTGACAGCCTCTCCATGTTGGGCGTCTCTGTCGCATCTGACCTGTCTTGGAATGAACACATCTCCTCTGTGGCGAAATCTGCAGCAAGGAAGATTGGCTACTTATTCAGGTCCAAGCGATTTTTCACGCCCCCACATCTTCTCACCATCTACAAGGCCCAAATCCGCCCCTGTCTCGAATACGGCTCTCATCTATGGAGAGGAGCCTCTAAATATTCTCTTGCTACCCTGGATGCAATTCAGAAACGAGCCGTCAGGCTAATTGACGATTCTACCTCACCGACTCCCTCGACTCGCTAGCTCATCGAAGAAATGTCTCTGCCCTTTCCCTTTTCTATAGATACTATCACGGCAGGTGCTCTGATGAGATAAAATCAATAATTTCCCCCAAAGCATGCTTTGCGCGTAGCACGCGTTTTGCCGACTCCCAACACTCTTTCGCGGTCAAATTAGAAAAGTGCCGGACCACTTCATTCGCCAATACGTATGTCCCCATGACTTCAAGGAACTGGAACTCTCTCCCAGCCTCCATCTTTCCCAGCACTTATAATCTTCAAACCTTCAAAACCCGAGTGCATAAACACCTACGTCTCCACCCTCTCACTTAATCAACTTTCCATTCTCTTCGGTAATGCAAGGGTCTTTCGAGATACATAGGAGCTGCATCATTTCTGGTGCGCCCCTTCTTGCATTCGATTGCATTAAAAAAAAAGCTCATAATTTTTATGTATTTAAACAAATAAATTTTGAAATTCAATGGATTGGTGAATTTAAGATTAAATCAGGGATTCAAAAATAAGAATGGAGATACCTGACAGATTAAGCATTTTAGGCCAAGAAAAGAAGGAAGGCCCTAGGTGTTGTCCGGGTGGCGTATATCCAAACCCTTATACAGTAGGGGAGACCGGGTACGGTTGTGACAGAGGTGATATTAGCAAAACTATAAGGAATGCCGGAAGGTTGCAAGGAGCGGCCTGCTCTATTCCCTCTTCCCTGATCACTATTAATAACATCACTAAAAAAGAGAAAAATAAAAATAATTTTTAAGAAAAAAATAAAACCGGCTTCAAAAAATTAAATGCAACAAATAAAATACACTAAAAGGTATAAAATAATTATTATCTTATTTAGTTAAAACTAAACGATGAAACATTAACATGAAATTATTTTTTGAAGTCGGTGCCAAACAAACCATACCTATAAGCGAGCGTACCCACCAAACGTACTAAGTAAGATCCGTCGAGTGCGATTCATAAAAGGTATATGTTGACTTAAAAAAGAATCGATCGTTATTTTTGATTTTAAGCCGATTCCTCCATGTCTTCACCAATGGTTACCAATAATAATCGAAGCGTCAAAAATCTAATGTAGAATTATTATTCCTCAAGTAATAGATGATAATCAATCGCTATTTTTGATTTTAAGTCGATTCCTCCATGTCTTCAGCAATGGTTACCTATTAAAACCGAAACGTCAAAAATCCAATATAGAATGGTTATTCCTCAAGTACTAGATGAGAATCAATCGCTATTCTTGATTTTAAGTCGATTCCTCTATGTCTTCAGCAATGGTTACCAATAAAAACCGAAACGTCAAAAATCCAATATAGAATGGTTATTCCTCAAGTACTAGATGAGAATCAATCGCTATTTTTGATTTTAACTCGATTCCTCCATGTCTTCAGCAATGGTTACCAATTAAAACCGAAACGTCAAAATCCAATATAGAATGGTTATTCCTCAAGTACTAGATGAGAATCAATCGCTATTCTTGATTTTAAGTCGATTCCTCTATGTCTTCAGCAATGGTTACCAATAAAAACCGAGACGTCAAAAATCCAATATAGAATGGTTATTCCTCAAGTACTAGATGAGAATCAATCGCTATTTTTGATTTTAACTCGATTCCTTTATGTCTTCAGCAATGGTTACCAATAAAAACCGAAACGTCAAAAATCCAATATAGAATGATTATTCCTCAAGTACTAGATGAGAATCAATCGCTATTTTTGGTTTAAAGTCGATTCCTCTATGTCTTCAGCAATGGTTACCAATAAAAACCGAAACGTCAAAAATCCAATATAAAATGATTATTCCTCAAGTACTAGATGAGAATCAATCGCTATTTTTGGTTTAAAGTCGATTTCTCTATGTCTTCAGCAATGGTTACTAATAAAAACCGAAACGTCAAAAATCCAATATAGAATGATTATTCCTCAAGTACTAGATGAGAATCAATCGCTATTTTTGGTTTAAAGTCGATTTCTCTATGTCTTCAGCAAAGGTAACGGATAAGAAAACAACGCAGTTGCTATGGTTACTTATAAAAATTCCTCCCAAATTTTTAGCATTTCGCAGAGAGAAGGCTATCCATTCTTACTTAAGCAAGGCTAAATGAGCTATATTAAAACTTTCAAATGAATAAATTTTAAAGAATTTAAAAAATTAAAAAAGTACTCTCTTACTCTAGAGTAAAGTACTTTAAAATATAATTTTACTAAAAACTTTATTTAACCTTTTTTGTGGTCCCCAAGGTACTTAATTAGAATATTAAATTTCATCAAAATTGGTTAAGTCATTTTCAAGATATTTAGAAAAAACTAAAAAAGTACTGAAATAAAGTACTAATGTTTGTGGGCCGATATGTACCAAAAACTAATCAGCGCTTCATTTTGTTAAACTAATGGTAGGTTTTCAATTTCATTTCAATCGGTGTAACGGTGTGGAAAAAATCGTGGGCCAAAAAAACGATAACATCCATCCATCCATACATCCATACATCCATCCGCACGCACTAAATGAAAAAATGGCACTTTTTGGCCTCTCGACGAGACCCCATGTAATTTTTGGCAAAACCGTCACGTGCTAAAATTCAACCTAATTGAATACTACAATTTGTGACTTTAATTGAGTTCATGGGTTCCGTAGTCTTTACCTGAGGACCCTTTGAAGCCACGCTTGCTGCCAGACCGATTACAATACTTTCCCCATGTTTCGCATTGGATAAAGTAAAAAGAACCATCGAAATCGGTTCATAAACAAATAGGTTAGGTCTAAACAAACCTAATAAAAAAGGTCTAATACCTATGAAAAAAAAAACGAAAAAAAAATGGGACCAATCGGAAGCTAGACTGGACCCAATGCAAAAAAAATTTTAAAAATCGTTTGACAATTGGCGGAGATATGAGGTAACATGGGCACAAAAAAAAAAAAAAAAAAAAAATTCAGTCGAATAGAGAACCTCTTGTTTTTTTGAAGTCGGTTATAAAGAGGGTAAGTTTGTGACATTTTCTCTTGGTACGGTTGTGACACAAATGAATTTCATGATCATCATTATTTTGATAGAAACGGGCCAGTAAGATCGATTGGAACGACAAACCTCTCAGGATTCATCGTTCCTAGTATTTCTCGAACATTTTAAGATATACTCTAAAGCTTCTCCAACCTATAGAGTCTTACTTACTAGTGCTGGATAACCATTCCTCGCATATTCACATAAATACATTGGATTTTTGTAAAGAAAATGGAATTATTTTGCTTTCGTTCCCGCCACAGTGCTCACACAAGTTGCATCTCTTCGAACTGTCTTCGGTGCCTTAAAAAAGTCATAAATACTGCTTGTGATGGATGTTATTAATATAAGTATAAATTTGTATTATTTAATATTATTTGTTAATTAGATTTGTTTAGTTAAACTTTTTTGTCTGATTGTAATATGAAGGGTGTTATAATAACTAAAGATGCTACAGTGCATTATTAGTTATAATTAAAAGTTATTAAAGTGTTTTCAGTTTTTATTTCTTTTAATAAGTAAATTTTAAATTTCTCTAGAAGATTATGTTATATTATGTTAATTATTGTTTGCAATAAAAGTGATTTTATATCATATTGGTGTATTTTTGAACACTACCGACCACAGTCACACCGTCCCTGCGATGGGGCCGGTTGTGAGATTTTTTTTAATTTGCTCCTATGAGTTAATTATTGGACTAAGGGATAAAATTTTAGTATTTGTACATAGACAAATGTCTACTCTACTATAATAAGCACATTTCCTCCAGCTAACTGGCATACTATCAAAATTATGGGCTATCAAATGAAAATTGTCACAACCGTACCCGGTCTCCCTACACAGAGCGCGCGGTCCGCTCAATGCTCTGAATCACTCGGGGGTTTTGTTTATGCTTATGCTGCGTCGCGTCGGATAAATCCCAGTGCGATACAGAGCAACCTTGAATTCTTTGATATTATCTTGTAGAAAATTTAGTTTTATGGAAAATGGAATAACCATAGGTATAATGTACGTCTGATGGAGTATAATTGTTTTAGAAAATTTATAAATTTTAATCCTATTGAAATAAAGGAAGGGAATATAAATAAAAGAGTGTCGCGATGATTTCAAATAAGTTAAAATGTGAAAGTAGTGTGGTGATTTATTTATCTAATTTATTGAGTATATTGAAATAGAGAAATATCTAAATTATTATTGGAATGTTTATTTTTTGTGAAACTTAATAAAATTTATTTAGGTCAAGCTTGGGAGTGAATTATTCCGGGGATCCGATTTATCGCTTTATCGAAATTATGTGCGGAGACTTGTATTTTCTCCTGGTCCTGCCGTTGATTACAAGTTTTTCAATTTTATTTTCCTTTACGATTTTTATTCTTAAGTTAAATATTTTTACTAAATACCCCAAATTGATTTTCTTCTAGAGCCTGTCTGTTAATTAGATTTGTTTAGTTAAACTTTTTTGTCTGATTGTAATATGAAGGGTGTTATAATAACTAAAGATGCTACAGTGCATTATTAGTTATAATTAAAAGTTATTAAAGTGTTTTCAGTTTTTATTTCTTTTAATAAGTAAATTTTAAATTTCTCTAGAAGATTATGTTATATTATGTTAATTATTGTTTGCAATAAAAGTGATTTTATATCATATTGGTGTATTTTTGAACACTACCGACCACAGTCACACCGTCCCTGCGATGGGGCCGGTTGTGAGATTTTTTTTAATTTGCTCCTATGAGTTAATTATTGTACTAAGGGATAAAATTTTAGTATTTGTACATAGATAAATGTCTAATCTATTATAATAACCACATTTCCTCCAGCTAACTGGCATACTATCAAAATTATGGGCCATCAAATGAAAATTGTCACAACCGTGCCCGGTCTCCCCTACACAGAGCGCGCGGTCCGCTCAATGCTCTGAATCACTCGGGGGTTTTGTTTATGCTTATGCTGCGTCGCGTCGGATAAATCCCAGTGCGATACAGAGCAACCTTGAATTCTTTGATATTATCTTGTAGAAAATTTAGTTTTATGGAAAATGGAATAACCATAGGTATAATGTACGTCTGATGGAGTATAATTGTTTTAGAAAATTTATAAATTTTAATCCTATTGAAATAAAGGAAGGGAATATAAATAAAAGAGTGTCGCGATGATTTCAAATAAGTTAAAATGTGAAAGTAGTGTGGTGATTTATTTATCTAATTTATTGAGTATATTGAAATAGAGAAATATCTAAATTATTATTGGAATGTTTATTTTTTGTGAAACTTAATAAAATTTATTTAGGTCAAGCTTGGGAGTGAATTATTCCGGGGATCCGATTTATCGCTTTATCGAAATTATGTGCGGAGACTTGTATTTTCTCCTGGTCCTGCCGTTGATTACAAGTTTTTCAATTTTATTTTCCTTTACGATTTTTATTCTTAAGTTAAATATTTTTACTAAATACCCCAAATTGATTTTCTTCTAGAGCCTGTCTGTTAATTAGATTTGTTTAGTTAAACTTTTTTGTCTGATTGTAATATGAAGGGTGTTATAATAACTAAAGATGCTACAGTGCATTATTAGTTATAATTAAAAGTTATTAAAGTGTTTTCAGTTTTTATTTCTTTTAATAAGTAAATTTTAAATTTCTCTAGAAGATTATGTTATATTATGTTAATTATTGTTTGCAATAAAAGTGATTTTATATCATATTGGTGTATTTTTGAACACTACCGACCACAGTCACACCGTCCCTGCGATGGGGGCGGTTGTGAGATTTTTTTAATTTGCTCCTATGAGTTAATTATTGTACTAAGGGATAAAATTTTAGTATTTGTACATAGATAAATGTCTAATCTATTATAATAACCACATTTCCTCCAGCTAACTGGCATACTATCAAAATTATGGGCCATCAAATGAAAATTGTCACAACCGTGCCCGGTCTCCCCTACACAGAGCGCGCGGTCCGCTCAATGCTCTGAATCACTCGGGGGTTTTGTTTATGGTTATGCTGCGTCGCGTCGGATAAATCCCAGTGCGATACAGAGCAACCTTGAATTCTTTGATATTATCTTGTAGAAAATTTAGTTTTATGGAAAATGGAATAACCATAGGTATAATGTACGTCTGATGGAGTATAATTGTTTTAGAAAATTTATAAATTTTAATCCTATTGAAATAAAGGAAGGGAATATAAATAAAAGAGTGTCGCGATGATTTCAAATAAGTTAAAATGTGAAAGTAGTGTGGTGATTTATTTATCTAATTTATTGAGTATATTGAAATAGAGAAATATCTAAATTATTATTGGAATGTTTATTTTTTGTGAATCTTAATAAAATTTATTTAGGTCAAGCTTGGGAGTGAATTATTCCGGGGATCCGATTTATCGCTTTATCGAAATTATGTGCGGAGACTTGTATTTTCTCCTGGTCCTGCCGTTGATTACAAGTGCGATACAGAGTTTTTCAATTTTATTTTCCTTTACGATTTTTATTCTTAAGTTAAATATTTTTACTAAATACCCCAATTGATTTTCTTCTAGAGCCTGTCTAGTGCCTCCATTCAATCTACTCATGCCCATATTCTGGCAAGACTATTTTTATTAAAAATTATTTTATTAAATTGTTTTTTCTTATAAAATTGAAGGGTTGTATTTGTCACAAACAACCCATCAATTTAATAATAAAATTTAAATCAAGCTGAAGGAGACAATAAAAGAGTGTTTTTCGCTGGAATTATAAATTTTATTTATTTATAACGAGATTATAGTTTCGAGGGCTTTGCCCTTCTTCATCAGTCTATTACAATGGATTCATAAATTAATTCCTGTGAATCTATTGTAATAGACTCGAAACTATAGTCTCGTTATAAATAAAATAAAATTTATAATTCCAGCAGAAGACACACTCTTTTATTGTCTCCTTCAATATATAAAAATTCTGCTACTCTCGGCAAAAAAAATTCAATTTAATTAAATCAAGTCACTTAAGTTCTGGAAGAATTTTTAATAAATTATTTTTCTAAATTACCATTATTGTTTTTGCTTATGTATTTTGGCATCGCTTATGTATTTTTCATTAAATTATTTGAATACTTACAAAATTTGTCAATTCTATTAAAAAGTTAGCTAAATTGAAATCTTGTGGTGGTAATCAGCTTACGGGTTGCCCCCTCCCCGCCTATGAAAACTCACTAGCTACGGCAATGGTCATGACCACCCCATTTTGAGATAGGTAACTAAATTTTGGGGTCAAAAAACATAAAACGAAAATGAAAATAAAATAAAAATTATATAAGTAAAGGGTATTTTGTTTGAAGTCTATTTTAAATAAACGCTAATTATAGTTTGAAATAATTTTTAAAAATATGAATTTATTAAATATTATAAAACCACGATTATTAAATTATATTCAATTTTGAACGAAATTGATTGATTAGTTTTTAAGAAAGTAACAAAAAGCTAGAAAAGCGTAACAAATGACTCACTGATGGAGGCTGACTTGCGACCCAGCCTCTCGATATATCGGAATAAAAAAATTATAAATGAGAAAGAAAAGGATTTTATTTATGATAATCGGAAAAATAATCCTTAGAATTCAATTTATAAGATATCAATACCGAATGTATTGAGAGAAGTTTCTCTGAAGTGATCGCCGATTACCATAAAACAAAGCAACAGATTTATAAATGAGAAAGAAAACGATCGACTAGATAGAAATGGCAAAAGGGTTTAATTTTTTCCTTATCACATATTCAATTTATCTTTTATATCAAATAGTTTTTATTAGAATATTTCTGTTTTGAAGGGTAGTTTATTAGAAGTCTATTTTAAATAAACGCAAATTACTACTTAGAAAATATTTTTAAAAATATAAAATTAATAACCATTATAAAACCATCGATTATAAATAATTATTTACAATTTTGAACGAAATTGATTGAGTAGTTTTTAAGAAAATAAGAAAAAGCTAGAAAACCGTAACATATGACATGATGATGCCGGGTGACTTGCGACACACCCTCTCGATATATCAGAATAAAAGAATAATGAATGAGAAAGAAAACGATTTTATTTTATCGATTTCATCTATCTGAATGTTCTCAGTATTTATAGTTTATAGTTATATATTTGTATTTATATTATTGTATAAGAAAATAACATTTTGATTAAGAATTTTGTAGTTTAAAAGAAATTGTATGAAAAGATTCAATTTCTTCTCTCCGGGAGCAAATCAATTAGAAATGGCCAATAGTTTTATTTATTTTCTCCTTAGATATTTATTCAAATCTATTGAAAGAACATATATGTATCTTTTTTTCATTTATCTTTTATAGTAAATAATTATTATTAGGAAATTTTCATTTTGAAGGATAGTTTATATTTGAAGTCCATTTTGAAAAAACGCTAATAACTCCGTTGGGAATTTTTTCAAAAATATGAAATTAATAGATATTATAAAACAATTAATTTTTAATAATTTACTTCAATTTTGAACGATATCGTTTCAGTAGTTTTTGAGAAAATGACAAAAAACCATCTGAACCGTCTCAAAACGATGTTTTTTGAAAGCACGAGATGCCTTTGAAAAAAGTATAAAAAGTCATATAAAACGAAACATTGACTTGTGACATGGAGGTGAATTTTAAAATGTTTCTAAAACGGCTTTTCATAGACGGTTTTCGGCGTTTTTGGCGATTTTCTCAAAAAGTACTTAAGCGATTTCGTTCAAAATTAAAGTAAATTATTAATAATTAAGTTTTTCATAATATCTATTATATTCATATTTTTTAAAAAAATTTCAACGGAGTTATTAGCGTTTTTTCAAATTGGACTTCAAATAAACTACCCTTTAAAATTCATATTTCCTAATAATAATTATTTGATATAAAAGATAAATGAACACAACAAACAGGTATCAAATTTCAATAGATTTAAATAAATATCTAATGAGAAAAAAATTAAAACATTTTCCATTTATAGTTGAATCGCTCCCGAAGAGAAGAAATTGAATCTTTTCATGCAATTTCTTTTAAACTACGAAATTCTTAACCAAAATGGTATTTTCGTATATTAGACAGATACTGTGAACCTCCAGATAGATTAAATCGATAAAATAAAATCAATTTCTTTCTCATTTATAATACTTTTTTTCTGGTATATCGAGAGGTTGTGTCGAGATCAGAGACACATGATTTGTTATTGAAGCATAAAGTCCATTCACTTTACAATATTGGAATCTCTCTTTTAACTCGTAAACTATTGATTTGAGACATATACATTATATGAACTTTTCTGTTGGAAATTAAATATTGTTTAATAAAGGTCATGTATAAATTTATGTAACTCAAACGGTTAGGCACTAATGGTGAAATTTAATTGAAAAGTTGGATAAATATTGCTCTAACGCCTTAGGTATTCTACATATAAAACAATTCTAATGAAGAAACATGTTGATAAATTAATTTACTAAAAGTAACTTCATCATGTATAGTTAGCTCAGATGACTATTTACCATAAATATCTAGAGTAGAAAGGATTAAACATTCAAAATTAAATAATTTTTTCTGAGAAATTTAAACATTTTTTTACAAAAATAAATGCTTTTTAGAAAAAGAGTTCTCCTTAGATTGAATGTGAAATTTTTTATTGAAATCTGTCTCATCAAACAAATTTCATATTTTTTGATGCAAAAAATTACCTGTCCAATTCTTTGGGCTTGAGTATTTATATTGGAAAATGTTTACATTTACATAGATCGTAAACTGTTGATTTTAGACATTTCTCTTATATTAAAGCGCACAGCGTGCGCAGACCAAGTTTGAGCATTAGCTTGGCCATACACGCCGCTGTACGCTATTTACACGAAATATTTCGAGCCAATTTCAACCCCCTGCAGCTCGGAATCCATTTGAGATACAGAGCTGAAATTATACAGATGTAATTATGTACTCCATCTTGAGGACAGTATCAAATTTCAATAATATAGCTTAAATAGATTCTAAGATATGGACCTGAGAAAATAGCTAATTTTGGCAGTCACTCACTGACAGGTCATCAAAACCTATACGGCACTTCCAATCATTCTAGCATCATGAAATTTCGTCTGCTAGTAGAGTTCGTGACAGAAACAAAGGAAAAATTCCAAAAATCCAAACTTTCTATCTTTCAACCCCTTCAAAGTGGAGGGGACAGTCAAAAATGAAAATTCTAGCCCGTTGGAAAAATTTTGGAAGTAACGAAATAATGTAATGTGGAATACATAAGTGATGCCTTGTAATAATGAAGTTTCGATTTTTTGGTGTGGGAGGGGGCAATGTGTTTTGTAGGGGTGGCACTTCCCCTTGCCCCTCTCCCCCCTTAACTACGCTCATCCCATTTAAGTTGTTAGTAATAAATTGTAGAAGTATCTTGAATAAAAATCTAAATTTAGATCAACATGTCGAGTTAGTTAATCCAGATATTAAAGTAGGTTTCCAATCATTTGTAGGATCTGGCATGGATTTGTGAAACAGTCTGTCTATTACTACTTGTGATTAACAGGTCATTCAATAAGTCCGTAGGATATGTAAGAAAAAAACAAAATTTTGACAAAACTTCATTTTATTATTCAACATTGTTGCCTTCGAGGGCGATACAACGAGTATAGCGATTTTCCAACTTTTCGATATCACTTTTATAGTACGATTTCTCTTTCTCGTCAAAATAGGCCTCAGTTTCACCGATTACTTCATCATTGAACTTCTTTTGGATTCTGGTGTGTAATAGTGAAGCCATGTCTCATCCATTGTCACATATCAACGATAGAATTCCATTTTATTGCGGTTTAACAGCGCCAAACACTCCTCTGAAGCATCGATTCGTTGTTGTTTTTGGTCGACTGTGAGCTCACGCGGCACCTACTTTGCACAGAGCTTTCGCATACCCAAATGTTCGTGTAAAATGGTAAAACACTACCATCTGATATCTTTACAATGTCAGCTAGCTAGTGCACCTTCAATTTGCGATCGTTCATAACCAATTTGTGGATTTTTTATGTTTTCTAGAATAACAGCCTCTTTTGGGTGTCCACTGCGCTCTGCATAATTTGTGCTGGTACGACCACGTTTAAATTCAGCAATCCACTTCTCTACCATTTGTCTCGATGGAGCAGAGTTCGGATAATGTTTATCAAGCCATTGTTTGGTTTCCACTGTATTTTTATTCATCAAAAAGCAATGCTTTATTAAAACTCGAAGTTCACTTTTTTTCAATAACAAAAGTTGCTTCACACAAAATGCTATAACTTACGAATCAATAGTCAGATTGCTGGCAAATTTATACACGTATCGTTTGAAGGTTAGTACTAAATAAAAATCACATGGAAAAATTCTAGTAACGCCATCTATGTGTCATCCTACGGACTTATTGAATGACCTAATCATAGATAAAAGAAAAATAGATAGGCGACTCGGCCGCCATTTTGTTTTTTGTTTTTGTTTTGCACTCAGATCACAAAGGGTTAGCGCTAAGGTCGTGGTAGGCAGAAGCGCGCTCAATTTGATTTTGTTGTAAACGGGAATATTAAAAATAAATAAGTGGATGAATTTAAAAAAATCGGGATTGGTGAAATGTTTTTTTTTTTTTTTTGCTTTATAGGATTCAACCATTAGCGATACTATATATTTTAGTTTATTTTCAAATATGTAGGGATCATACTAAAAATGGGATTCACAAAGAGAAACAAAGAGGTTGTCCTCTGCTTGATGCAAATAAACATATACACATATATCTCAAGATGATATATCTGTATATATATTATTTATTTGTTTGAGACTATAGTTTCGAAGACTTGGTCTTCATCATCAGTCTTTCTTCAATTATAAATGTTTTTCATGGAGTCAATATCATATGGATATTGAAAACTTGATGTTCTTTCGTCACTGCTGGAGGGCTAGGAACTAATAAAGACGCTCTATCTGGGCTCACATTCGGGTATAACAGTGTGTTTCCCTTTCTCCTTTCTTCTTGAAAAGGAATTTTTCTTTTTTTCCTTTTTATCTTTTGTTGTGAAACATCTTAAGTAGATTACTATTGGATATAAAATTTAGGGAACGCGGTGTTGGTTTATAGTGAAACATTGTTAAAATTAAATTAGGTTGGAGTTGGTGGTGTTTCACAAGGAGTGAGCCTTGTGAAACACCTGTCCAACCTAATTTAATTACCATTGAATGAAAGTTCAATTTGATTGTTTAAACGAGGGTTCCTGAATTTCCTATTGAATGACTTCAAAATTTCAAAAGATTCGATTGCGCTAATCAATTTCGGGTTCTTTTCTCCTTTTATTAGTCTAATACCTTCTGGGAAGGAGTGATTGTTTGAATTTAAATGTTCTGCAAAGAATTTTCAGTTACTTTTTATTTTTATAATCTCTTATGTGTTCAGTTTTTTTAGATTTAAAAATAAACATCTCCGGAAATAAGCACACCTTTGAAATTTATAGAAAACCCACAGCTACTGACATTGTAATACATAAAAATTCTTGTAGACCAATCTCACATGCCTTGGAAACTGGATAAAACACTAAAAAAACTGGGCAGCCACCCATCTGCAACTCCTACATGTGATAATAAATATACCTTTAACAGAAAAGCAAAAATTCTCTACCCAGGAATCATGAGACACAGAATAAAGAAATGAAATGGCAAGCAATAGGTATTCGAAGGCCAGAAATAAAGCCTTCTCAGACCAAATGTTAAATAAAAAGAATTGAAAAATTAACCCTGGAATCAGTATATTCACACAAAAGAATGAAAAAGTAAAAAGAAAATCCTAGAATAGTTCTTCCCATAGCTATGGACAAATTTCGGAAAAATTAAAACAAAAAATGAAAAAATTAGGTTCAAAACAGTCAATAAAGCCCAATTACTCTAGGAGAAAGATTTTGAGTTCAAATAAAAAAGACAAATTACCAAATATAGAAAAAGAAGGGTTTATAGGTTGAAATGCAGAAGATTGCTGAAGCAATATATAGTGGAAAGCTCAGAGAGAATTCTGAGAAATTGACTAAATGAACACATAAGAGATTGTCAAAAATAAAAAGCATGAAAATTCTTTTGCAGAACATTACATTCAAACAATCACTCCTTCCCAGAAGGTATTAGATTAATAAAAGGAGAAAAGAACCCGAAATTGATTAATATCAATTCGAATTCTTTAGAAATTTCTGAAGTCATTCAATAGAATTCAGAACTCTGTTTAAACAATCAGAATTGAACTTATCCAATAGTAATCTACTTAAGATGTTTGCTAACAAAAGATCAAAAGAAAAAAAGGAAAAATTCTCCTTGTCTAGAAAAGGAGAAAGGGAAACTTATATTGTTATATTTGAATGTGAGCCCAGATAGAGTGTCTTTATTAGTTCCTAGCCCTCCAGCAGTGACGAAAGAACACCAAGTTTTCAATATCCATATGATATTGACTCCATGAAAACATTTATAATTGAAGAAAGACTGATGATGAAGACCAAGTCTTCGAAACTATAGTCTCAAACAAATAAATAATATAGTATACAGATATATCATCTTGATATATATGTGTATATGTTTATTTGCATCAAGCAGAGAGACAACCTCTTTGTTTCTCTTTGTGAATCAACAACTCTGCTACTCTCGGCAAAAACAAACTTTTCAATTAAAATGGGATTGCCGAAGTTGGGGCTTGAACCCGGCATAGCTTGATTACGAGGCATATGCTCTGCCCACTCGACTATTAGTGAAATATCAATAATTACATGAAATTTGGATAATAACATCTAACACGCGTCTAACGGATGCCTCAAGAAATACTTTTTATATAACACAAAATTATTTACAATTGCTATAATACTTATATTGAAATGAAAATTTAATATTCAATTCAATTAAGTTTGATTCTTTCTAAGCATGAGATGAAAAACTTAATTATATCTATCTATCTACTCTTATCTACTCTTATTAAACGAGCACAAATTGTGTATATATATTGTATATATATATTTGTTTGTATATATTTAGTACCTGGCCACCGAGCGATGCTCATTTAATAATATAAGATTTATATATTTGTATTTTTGTTCTATTTTCAAAACGGCTCCACCGATTTTGATGGAACAAACCCTATTAACAAGTTTTGAGGATGAGAAAGCGATCTGGCTAGGTCTGGACCTCGACAAATCTCATCTTAATTGATCTTTTCTTATTTAAAGTAATTATTGATAGATGAAAATCTCAATAAAAAAGTTTGTTTACATTTTTTTTAAATTATCTTTTATTTAGTAATTGGTTTTTTAATTTTCAAACTAAATTATTATTTATTATTTATTTAATTTATTAAAAAACTTCGATAGATTGTTCTTCAATTTAAAAAAAAATATACGGAATTTAATTATATTTTTTTTTGGCTTTAGAGAACTATGCCCTTTATAGCCAATTAGCTATATTTCTATTTATATACACATAATCTGTCAGAGTGCTAAACTAGAGAGTGAACGCCCCCTGGATAGCCTAGGGAGAGGCAAGATCGACAGTAGCGCCAAGCGCATGGGTTACCAGAGTTGTAAACTGTGGAGTGAACACCCTGGACTAATATAGTCCTCTGGCCCCTATGATTAAAACAATTATAAATTTTGTCAAGTCTTAGAGTTGTACAAAAGTGTATTTAGTTATCACAAGCAGAGGTAGAGAGAGGTTATACCATCCTTGTTTAAGTCTTGACCACGTTTCCTTAACAACTTATGAAATTGAAAAAATAAGTTTTTTTATTAGTATTTTCTTCCAAAATACATTAATCCAAACACTTCGTGGCTGCCGAACCCCCCCCCCCCCCCCCCCCCCATTCCCCAAAACAGAGGTCTGGATCCCCAGCCTGATGCCGGGATGGCTAATAAATAAATAAATTCTTTATTCCTCGACCTGCTTAAAGGCACAAGTCCTCGGTGGCTAGGTCCCTCCAAACAACAATACAATCCTAACTACAATATATTAACAAACATCGATACACATTAACTACAATAATTTAACAAATAATAAACAAGTACAAAAAAAATAGAAATGCTTAATGCTCTTAACAAATAACATGACCATAGTTTTCCGAAAGGACAAAAAGTAATTTAAAAATTCCGCGCAAAAAGCCGATACCAGAAGCAAGCGACGCATTTGCCATAAGTTGTTAAGGAAAGAGTCGTTTGCTCCTGGTATCTGGGTTTTCCGCCTAATTTTTAAATCAATGTTTGCCTTTTGGTGGAAATCTATCGTCATGTTATTTGTTAAAATGAGCTCTATTTTTCTTTTGTTTTTTTATTTATTTGTTATTTGTTGTAATAAATTTGTATTGGTGGTTGTTAATTTTTTCTAGTTTAAGTCTATTGATGTTTGATTGAAATAGCCTCCGAGGACTTGTGCCTCTAAACAATGCCGGCTTAAGAGATTTTGCTGCCCCGGGCTAACTTTTAAAAACCGCCATTCTTGACAAATAAAAAATCGTTTTTTCCAACATAATAGTTATTTATGTTATATGTTAAAAGTAATATTTTATTTTGTGAGAAGGAAGTTTATAAACACGACACAAAGCGGAGTGCTCCAAACCTTCGAACAAAATAAAATCACTTTTAACACGTATATCGTACACTATTATTTCTACAAACACTATTTTTTAATTTGTATTTCTAATAGTTTTTTGGAATATGACAAAAATGTCAATTTGTTGTTCCATTCGTCACTACCAAGGTAACTAAATCGCTTTTAACACTAGTGTTAAAAGTAATAATGGTCTGTCACTTTGTAGCACTCTGGTGTCATAGTGATTTGTAAAAAATAGTATATTATACACCGACTTCAAAAAGTAATTTCATGTTAATGTTTCGTCGTTTAGTTTTAGCTGAATAAGATAATAATTATTTTATACCTTTTGGTGTATTTTATTAGTTGCATTTAATTTTTTGAAGTCGGTTTTATTTTTTTCTTAAAAATTATTTTTATTTTTCTCTTTTTAGTGATATTAATAGTGATCATATCATCAGAACTTGACCAAATTAATATGGCACCATCCCTAAGATACCCCCTTTCCAATAAAAAAAGAATCATCGAAATCGGTTCATAAACAAAGAAGTTAGGCCTGAACAAACCTAACAAAAACGGTCTAATACCAATGAAAAAAAACGGGACCAATCGGAAGCTAGACTGAACCCGATGCAATTTTTTTTTCAAAATCGGTTCACAATTGGCGGATATATGAGGTAACATAGACACACAAAAATAGATGTGTGGCACTCGGGTAAAGCGGTAAAGCTATTGCATAGCATTTTTTATCAACTTATGCAATATTTTTTTTTCTTTGATATTAATTCAAGTTTTTTCTTTGATATTAATTCAAGTTACACTTTTTGAGCGTGGTGACCGATAAGAAAACAATATTTGTTCTTTTTCTTTTATTGAATAAATGAGAAGTTAATATTGTGTAAAATATTTTTATTATCTTTCAATACATGTAGGTTATTCAGGAATTTTTATCATTGTAACTATAGGTTTATGGTAACTGAAATAAGAAACATAAGTTTGAGACTTGATATCCTCTAAATATCTGGAAAATACCGCGTCAATGGTGGTCCCATATTTTGTTGTGAATTCTTGTGGATCATTATTCATATTCAAATTCAATTTTACCGAAAGAAAAGTTGTCAACCGCTCTGAATTTTTATCAGTGAAGTTGATGTTGAAATCGCCAGCCAAGATAAGTGGAAATTTATTACCACTTGTACCAAGTATTTTCGACCCTTATTCAGTGTACTCCAGTAAAGTGCTCTACCTCGTCCAATTTTGGATTCTTGCTACCAAGACTATGTGTAGGCCATTTCTAAGTTTGCATAAGCACGCACAAATATCTCCAACAAATAAGCGCATAACATTAACATCGCTAACGTGTGCAATATTTATTTCAATATTCGGAGTCATAATATTAGTAACATTATTATTATTTTGGTAAATAGCTACCCCACCTTTTGGAACAGTATCTCGTTTGAATTGAACAATACAATTGAAATGAGGTATTTCAATCGGATTATCACGCGTCATGCAAGTTTCGGTAAGAAGTAACACATTTGCTTGTCTCGTAACTGAATCTTGTAAATCGTATTTGTGACTATTTAGACTTTGGCAATTGAAAGTCATTATTGAAATGCCATTTCTATTACTAATGAAATCTAAGACACTTTGAGCTATCGTCTGAACACTATTTAAAGACAGTCTTTTGAATTCTTGCAACAAAGATGCAGTCGATGCAGCTTGCCTTCGATTAGGATAAAACTTGAATGTAGAATTATCGTTTTTTGTCGTGATATACACTTTTTCAATTTTAGTCACCCGAGAGAGCGCAACATAAACGAGTTCCTGAGAATGTGCTTTACTATACTCATATACTATTTCGTCAAAAGTTCCACCTTGCGACTTATGTATAGTTAGAACAATAGCTGAAGTTAATGGAAAATGTTTGCGTTTGGCTATACATTTTCTATCCGATGTTAATGAAATATTTGCTGTTCGTAATTCAATGGGAACAGCGAGATTGCCGACTCTATTTTGCACTGCTAGAGTGGCTGCTTTTTGACTTTTTTTTCTACCCACTTTATCTGAACCACAAAATTCCAGCCAAACTCTAATCAATGTACCAATTTCCCAACAGCACCATTGCATAAACCATCAGTAACGTCGATGTTGGTTGTAATAACATAATGCTTTCCAACAACAAAAGTAATGTGATAAGGCAGTCCTCCAGTGTCAATCATAGATAAAAGATACTGGTGTCAATAACAGATTTTTTAGAGAGGAACATCTCCCCCGCCCGAGCCGCCTCTCCGCCAAGAGTCGAACGGTCCCGCTGGCTTTCGGCTGGCCGCTTAGAGGGGACCCTGGGCTGTGCCGGTCGGAGTGGGGGGTGTTAGGTTTATTTTCGTTACGGAATTTCTTGATTCGGTCGCCGCGCTCAAAGCCCGCGATAAAAGCTATGCAATAGCTTAAAAAAAATTCAGTCGAATAGAGAACCTCCTCCTTTTTTGAAGTCGGTTAAAAATACAAATTTCATAAGACATGATTTTAGCGCACCGAACGCGTCTTTCTTAGAAATTTTATTGAATTAAAAAGGTCTAATTAGTAATGATGGGTAAATATCTTTTGGGCAGCTTATACAAGAATTTTATCCTTTGAGAAAGGCTTTGAAACTCCATTGTCTATGGGTCGATGCTCTATATAAGTCTATGATATTCTACCTACAATAAGGAAACCATTTATTTCAAAAATATTATCAAATCAAAAACATTATTTGACAAAATGTTGATAAATCTATTCAAGAGAAAAATAAACTGCAACGGATCGTTACTAAACTTTATCCAAATTCACTTGAAATATTAATATGTTTCCTTTATTATTAATCAGATATCACTTGCAATTTGTAGTTCATGTTGACTTTAAGTCAAAAATAATATCGATTCTCATTTAATAGTCGAGGATAACCATTCTACATTAGAATTTTGACGTTTCGGTTATTATTTGTAACCAATTCTGTTGACTTGTTTGCCATAAAATAATTTAGTCTTTTTGATTTTAAGTCGATTCTTCCACGTTATCAGTAGAGGTTGCCATTAATAGTCAAAACATCAAAAATGGAATGCAATAAGGTTATTCCGCTAGTATTAGATAAGAATCGATCGTTATTTTTGATTTTAAGTTGATTCCTCCATGTCTTCAACAATGGTTATCAATAATAATCGAAGCGTCAAAAATTTAATGTAGAATTATTATTCTTCATGAATACGATGAGAATCGATCACTATTTTTGATTTTAACTCGATTCCTCCATGTCTTCAGCAATGGTTACCAATAAAAACCGAAACGTCAAAAATCCAATAGAGAATTGTTATTCCTCAAGTATAACATCAGCATCAATCACTATTTTTGATTTTAACTCGATTCCTCCATGTCTTCACCAATGGTTACCAATAAAAACCGAAACGTCAAAATTCAATATAGAATGGTTATTCCTCAAGTACTAGATGAGAATCAATCGCTATTTTTGATTTTAAATCGATTCCTCTATGTCTTCAGCAATGGTTACCAATAAAAACCGAAACGTCAAAAATTCAATATAGAATGATTATTCCTCAAGTACTAAATCAGAATCAATCACTATTTTTGATTTTAAGTCGATTCCTCTATGTCTTCAGCAATGGTTACCAATAAAAACCGAAACGTCAAAAATTCAATATACAATGGTTATTCCTCAAGTTCTAAATCAGAATCACTCACTATTTTTGATTTTAAGTCGATTCCTCTATGTCTTCAGCAAAGGTAACGTATAAAAAAACAACGGAGTTGCTATGGTTACTTATAAAATTTCCTCCCAAATGTTTATCATTTCACAGCGAGAAGCCTAACCATTCTTACTTAAGCAAGTTTAAATGAGCTATATTACCGATCAAATGAATAAATTTTAAAGTTTTTTTTTTTAATTTTTGGTGAAATAAGGAATTTAAAAAGTACTATTTTATTCTAGAGTAAAGTACTTTAAAATATTCTGTTACTAAAAACTTTATTTAACCTTTTTTGTTGTCCCCAAGATACTTAATTAGGATATTAAATTTCATCAAAATCCGTTAAGTCATCTTCAAGTTATTTAAAAAAAACTAAAAAAGTACCCAAATAAAGTACTAATGTTTGTGGGCCGATATGTACCAAAAACTAATCAGCGCTTCATTTTGTTAAAAGAATGGTAGGTTTTAAATTTCATTTTAATCGGTGCAAAGATGTGGAAAAAACGATAACATACTAGTGCGGTAAAAGTCCCACACTGCCCTGTAGTACGGGCTACAGGTGCGTCTTTTGAAGATTCCCCCCATCCACGAAACAAAAAAAAAAAACATACATACATACCCTCTACGCACTTCCAAAAAATGGCACTTTTTGGCCTCTCGACGAGACCCGAGGAATTTTTGGCAAAATCGTCACGTGTTAAAATTCAATCTAATTGAATACTACAATTTGTGACCTTAATTGAGTCCATGGGTTCCGTAGTCTTTACCTGAGGACCCTTTGAATTCCCGCTTGGCGCGCGACCGATTACAATACTTTACCCATGCTTCGCATTGGATAAAGTAAAAAATTCAATAGTATATCAAACGAGGGGTGAACAGCGACCTAATATGCTGTACACTTACTTCCACTTGTACTTCCAAATATTTCCAAGTACTTCCAAATATTTCCAAGTAATTCCAAATATTTCCAAGTAATTCCAAACATTTCCAAGCACTTTCAAATATTTCCAAGTACTTCCAAATATTTCCAAGTACTTCCAAAATACTTCCAAAGAGGTGTACATGTACTTCCAATCGCGGATCACCCCTCGATATCAAATATATATACTTCATCTTCATATAACATTTTTATTCAAAAAATAAAATAAAAATAAGAATGTTTACCGCCATTGCGCCCTTTGAGTATTTACCGCCGGGGGCTATAGATCCCAATACCCCCCCCCCCACACACACACACACACCTGTTAAGCTGCCAATGCCTCTAAACAGGTCGAGGAATAGATTTATTCATTTATTATTTAAGCTCATTTTACAATATAAGTTTAATTTTATTTTACAATAATAATTACTTAATAGGAAGAGACTTTCTACATTTTGTCATAAAATAGCTACATTATTTACTCACATATTTATTTAACATATATTTAATATTAATTATATTTGGACATTAAGATAATTTCTTAATTCGAAAATATATTTTATGAAAAGTAGAATATTTTGAAAAATCCGCGCGTGCTAAATGGCTGTATAGTGTGGGTTTTTGCCGGTAGGGAGGGCTTTATTGGAGGTTTTTTAAGCTGCCATCTTGCCATCTGAATTTTATATCTTGGAAATCGTCCCGCTTGGCGTTGTGTAATTTAGGAAATCTACTAAAAAAATTTTGCCGGTTATTACAATTCATCTTCTATTATATATTCACCAATATATATTTTAACATATTATATATATACTATCTAATTTCCATTAATCTCACATTGTGATAGCTTTACGGTAGTAATATGGGTGAAGAAACTAAAGATAGAGATACTTTCTACATTTTGTCATAAAATGGCTACCATTATTTACTCTCATATTTATTTAACATATATTTAATATTAATTTTATTTGGATATTATGATAATTTCTTAATTCGAAAATGTATTTTATGAAAAGTAGATTATTCAACCCAATATACATAAATCTAAATATATTAATACTCAGGTTATTTCATAGGTTTTAATCTAGATAAATCAATATCTACTAGGTGAATTATTGTTATTTGCAGATAGAGATAGTCGCGATGGAAAAGATCGTGACCGGGAAAAAGAAAGAAGGCGTAGATCCAGATCGAGAGATCACAGGAAGAGATCACGATCCCGTAGCAGGGATAATAAAAGATCAAGATCAAGAAGCCGAGATCGACGCCGTGACAAACGAAGCCGTTCTGGGTGAGAAATATTCCATTCCTTTTTTAGATTCAACTTTTCGATAAAAATTACCTTTTTTACTATAAATATATTTATCAATAAATAATTAACTCCCATCTCAGATGAAATGTTCAAAACGTCATGTATTTTCAAAATATATGTTTGTAATTTATTAAAAATACTATATTTAAATTTAGTTGGTTCATGTCCAAAAACATATTTTTTATTATTAAATATAGATAAAAGATTCACGGGTATTTGGTCAATTGTTTTTATTTATGTTAAATATCATTTGTTTTCAGGACTTGAAAAAGTCTTGAAAAAAAAAGACGAAACGTCGTACGAAAATTGATATTTAACATTAATAAAAACTTATTTTGATTATTTATGTCCATCGATTAAATTAATAAATTGTTGTAGGGAAATAAGGACAATAGCTTATGATTTTTTTTTTTTTATGCCAACGTTTCGTCAACTTGGTTGAATTCCTCAGGGCTCAAACAAATTAACTTCTTTGCATATTTGTCATTTTATAATTGAGCCGTTTATTTTGAAAGTGACTTAACTCTAATTTTTGAAAAAAATGAGTTAATGACAGATTTAGTTAGACATAGATGTCTACTTTTCAAATTTATAATATCATAGCCAAAGGAGTACAATATCATCATGAATTCGTCAAATTAAATACATGAAAATATATATATAAATATATATATTTATAAAAATATATCTCAAAATAACAAATAATGGACTTTCAAGGCCACTTTCAAGACAAACGGCTCAATTATTCATTCTTACCAAACACATAAGACCAGTCATTGAACAGATTGAAAATATTTCCTATTTAAATCTAAAAATATAAGTTAATTTGTTTGAGCCCTGAGGAAGTCAACAAAGTTGACGAAACGTTGTCATAAAATAAAAAATATTTGTTTTAGGTTAAAAATAAAATGAGAGAGTCTTCTGTTTTTTAAATAAAATAATTTTTAATTATTTCTAGAGACTATAGTTTCGAAGGCATGCCTTCATCATCAGTCTATCACAAATATTTCAAATTAGTTACAAATTAAGATTTATACATTGAAAATTTTGAAAAATATATAATGTCTTTTTCTTCATGTTTCCTCTTGGAAGATTAGAATATAACTCACATAACTATAGTCTCTAGAAATAATTAAAAATTATTTTATTTAAAAAACAGAAGACTCTCTCATTTTATTTTTAACCTAAAATAAAAACAATTCTGTTACCATCGACAGTGAAATCTTTTATTCAACTAATAAAAAATATTTGCTTAAGCTATTGTCCTTATTTACCTACAATAACTTATTAATTAATAAAAACAATTGTTAAAAAACCCGTAAATCTTTTATCTATATTTAATAATGAAAAATGTTTTTTATCATAAAATTTTTAAAAACAATCATAATAAATTTCCATTCACAAGAAATGTAAATATAATTAAATTTCTTTTGTACTTATTCATATTAATATATAGATAGAAAAAATACAAATCTTTAAAAAAAACAATCAAGAACACGTTTATTGTTAACCAAACATTTCGGGAGAGTTTTTAGAGGAAGCAACTTTTTTTTACATGCTTTTTTACTAGCTTCACATTTATGTATCTATCAATGTGACTTTGGTAAACATTTCTCTATAAAAATAATTGTTTACTTACTCAATTTAAAAAAAATAATAAATATAAATACATTTTATTCTGTTAAATTCTGCAAACATTTCTCTATAAAAATAATTAAGACTAAAAAGTAAAAAAATAAATTATATTTTAAATAAACTGCAACGGATCGTTGCTAAACTTTATCCAAATTCATTTGAAATATTAATATGTTTGTTCCTTTATTATTAATCAGATATCACTTGCAATTTGTAGTTCATATTGACATTAATTCAAAAATAATTCTCATTTAATAGTCGAGGAATAACCATTCTACATTGGATTTTTGACATTTCGGTTATTATTGTAACCATTGCTGAAGACATGGAGGAATCAACTTAAAATCAAAAATAACGATTGAGCTTGAGTTGTTTGCCATAAAAGAATTTAGTCTTTTTGATTTTAAGTCTATTCTTCCACGTTTTCAGTAGAGGTTTCCATTAATAGTCAAAACATCAAAAATGGAATGCAATAAGGTTATTCCTCTAGTATTAGATAAGAATCGATCGTTATTTTTGATTTTAAGTCGATTCCTCCATGTCTTCAGCAATGGTTACCAATAATAATCGAAACGTCAAAAACCTAATGTAGAATTGTTATTCCTCAAATATTAGATGAGAATCGATGGCTATTTTTTATTTTAAGTCGATTCCTCCATGTCTTCAGCAATGGTTACAATAATAACCGAAATGTCAAAAATCCAATGTAGAATGGTTATTCCTCGACTATTAAATGAGAATTATTTTTGAATTAATGTCAATATGAACTACAAATTGCAAGTGATATCTGATTAATAATAAAGGAACAAACATATTAATATTTCAAATGAATTTGGATAAAAAAATAAAAGATTTAAATTTTTTCAATATATATATTTCGAACTGTAAGCTCATCTTCAGGAAAGTACAGAATTATATATATATCAGTTATAATTCTGTACTTTCCTGAAGATGAGGTTACAGCTCGAAATATATATATTGAAAAAATTTAAATCTTTTATTTTTTTAATTTTAATGTGAAACAAGTGACCTAGAAACCTTAAATCATAGTAAATTGAATATTTCATATAATATTTATTTACTTTTATCTTTATTAAAAAAATACAAATCTTTAATAAAAACAATCCAGGACACGTTTATTTTAAAACCAAACGTTTCGGGAGAATTGCAAAGGAAGAAATTCTCCCGAAATGTTTGGTTTTAAAATAAAGGTGTCTGGATTGATTTTATTAAAGATTTGTATTTTTTTAATATATAAACAATAAAAAAAAATTTCTTTTCTATAATATTACATTTATAAACTATAGAACTATACTATTCAGTAGTATTTGTACTTGTCACTTTTAGTGTCACGAAATTTTAGACTTACTAAAAGTGTGTCGCAGCAACAAATAATTTGAGAAACACTGCTCTATAGAATAATGTATTATTTTCGGCCCGGCGCCAAGGTCAACTTCAAAGGATCATAAAGTAAAAAATGCACCCCATGGGAAGAATATAAATATAAGCTTAAATCTGTACATTGCATTATTTAAGCTTCGACCATTAGTGCTAACCATTACTGAAAACATGGAAGAATTGACTTACAATAAAAAATAACCATCAATTTCCAATCAAATATTGAAGGAACAACCATTCTACATTGCATCTTTTAAGTTTCGACCATTAGAGGTAACCAGTGCTGAATAAATGGAGGAATCGAGTTAAAATCCTCCATGTCTTCAGCAATGGCTACCTCTAATGGTCGAAACTTAATAGATGCAATGTAGAATGGTTGTTCCTTCAGTATTTGATTGGAAATTGATGGTTATTTTTTATTTTAAGTCGATTCCTTATCATTACAGGCTGGCCACAGACAGTATCAGGGAATTTAATTGTAATATATTTTAAAGAAATTTCAAATAATTTTTCCAAGCTTTATAAATGCCTGGTGTTCAAGCTTCAATTTGATATTTTTTTGTTTGCTATGCACTATTTATCCCTGAGATATCGGCCATTAAGTGAAAAGTAACAGTAAAAAAATGTAAGAAAATTTGTTTGATGCTCATTTTCGATTTGAAAAAGTACAAATAAATGACTTTAAAAAAATCAAAACTTCAAATATCTCTATCATACAAATAAGATATTCAAATCATGGAAAAGTATAATAAATTTCTTGGAAAACCTGGAATTATCAGGAAAATTTGAAATCATTTTTCTGTGACTACCCTGCATTAGTATTAACTATTTCTGAATCAATAAATATAAAATAAATTATGAGTCTTAAGATTTGAATAATCAATTATAAATATAAAAAAACAATTTTGAAATTTATTTATACATGTTTCTAATTTTATTTTATTATTAATTTTATTTAGATCTCCTGGTAAAAAAGAAAAACGATCTAGACGTAGAAAGCCTTCTCTGTACTGGGATGTTCCACCCCCCGGTTTTGAACATATCACACCTCTCCAATATAAGGCTATGCAAGCAGCAGGACAAATCCCTGCCAATATAGTAGCCGATACTCCACAGGCTGCTGTGCCTGTTGTTGGTTCCACTATTACTAGACAAGCTCGACGGTTATATGTTGGCAATATACCTTTTGGTGTAACGGAAGATGAAATGATGGAATTTTTTAATCAACAAATGCATCTTTCGGGGCTAGCTCAAGCTGCTGGAAACCCAGTCCTTGCATGTCAAATTAATTTGGATAAAAATTTTGCATTTTTGGAGGTGATTATTGTTTCTTATATTAAACTTTTCTAAATAAATATTACAATATATTTTCTTTTAGTTCCGATCAATTGATGAGACAACTCAGGCAATGGCTTTTGATGGAATCAACTTTAAAGGTCAAAGTCTTAAAATACGACGACCTCATGATTACCAACCAATGCCTGGAATGTCGGAAAATCCCTCAGTTAACGTTCCAGGTAATCTTACGAACAATCCAGGTAATCTCATTTTTTTTATTTTTCTTAGTTTTAGAACACTTAGAATTAGAACTTGATGGTTTAGACCAGTTCCTGTGGTTCGAAACGAGGGTCCACTGGTATTTTAAGCTGCTAAACCAAATAAAAATAGAATTTAATGACATATAATAGCCACCAAACCAATATCAGAGCTTGCTCAGATGTTGTTCAAAATCTAATTTTTACTCTTAACTGTTTCTTAAACTTAAAATGTTTGAGAAAACTTAATATTTTAAATTATTTCTATTTACATCATTGGTGGCATAAATCAGAGATTCTCAAACATTTGCAATATTGTACCACTTTAATATATTGTTAAAAATTTATGTATACCCATTATATTTCCTAATTCGGATTTACTGAGGCCTAGAGTTTACCTTCAGAAAAATAAAATTAACATTCTAGTCAAACAATTTGTTATATCAAGGTGCAATCATCGTTTTAATGTATTAATTATTACCCGTAAAGTATTATTTAATTTTATTCAATATTATTTTGAGCATTACCAACCTTGACCTCGTCAAACGTAGGGTTCTTGGATACATAAGGTATTCCGATTCGATTGTGTAAAGGCCGGTTCAAATCCGGTTCGACTTCTAATCAAGCTAGAGCTGGTTCAAGCCCGACTCTCTGCAAATATTTGACCGGCTATAATCTGATTCCTTCAGAGGAAGGCAGTGGGAAACCACCCATGTGGAAAATTACAATGGAGAGGATACTCTCTGACGCTCAAATCGAGTGTGACACTTGAAGAAGAAGTAGATATAAGTCTGCTAAGAATGAAATACAAATGATTCCTGATTCCCGACATCGAATATATACCCATAGTTGACCGCTTCAAGTAAAATTATAGAATCGAAAATAATTTCGTCTATAACTTAGTTTACAAGTAACGGCAAAAAAGGCTTATACGATAAACACGATTGAACGTATTCATCTAAGAAAGTTACGTAGTTATAGTGCTGACTTTTCAAAACCCTGAAGAAGGAGGGAATACCCTCCGAAACGTCGGATTATGAATAAAAAGATAGTATAAATGATCTTTTTTTTGGACTGCCTCATCAATATCCACTCAATTTCACTTATCAGTCAGTCTCCAGAAATTACTTCAATCTTCTAAGAAAATATATAAAATATATATATTAAGTTCGCCCAGCTCACAATTTGTCAGCTTATTGTTACAACTCTGTAGATTTAAAGTATTGCAGCATAGTTTGAGAACCTCTGGTTTAAATTAAAAGTCAAAAATTTATTTAATACAAATATAAACTGCTGGACAAAAGTTTTGCATGAAATTTAAAAAAAAAACGTAATTTGAATTTAAAATGTATTATTGTTTGTTTTTGTTTTTTTATTAATGTATATATTCGTCGCAATTGATCTTTGATCAATCAAGAAAAAGAGACTAAACAGTTTGTTATTAATTAAATGGCTCTTTTAGTGCGGAGCCCACGGCCTAGGCGGGCTTCGCACCTTGTATATAATACGAGGATAAGTAAAAAATTACCTACACTTTTCGTTCTACAACTTTATTAAACTAAGATAGGTGTACAACAGATACATTATTTTTCGATATAGTCTCCACCTTTAGCAATGCACTTGGTCCAGCGAGCCACAAGCTTCCGAGTGCCTTCCTGGTAGAAGGTTTTCGGTTGGTCATGAAGCCACTTTTGCATCCCATCACGAATGTCCATGTCTGAGGCAAATCGACGACCTCTCAAAGCTTCCTTGAGCGGTCCAAAGAGATGAAAGTCTGAGGGAGCGAGATCTGGGCTGTAAAGAGGGTGTTCCAGGGTCTCAAAGTTGACGGTCGCCCAGCTCCCTCTTTTTGTGTTACGCCCGTTCGGCCACTTTTAAACATTTCGTTCCATAAAAAAACGCTTTTACGAGATAAAGCACTTTCCCCGTATTGTGACAAAAGTCTCCGGTGAATTTCAGCACCTTTCACACCCTTTGACCACTCCTCGTTGCTCCTCTTTGGTGCAATCTGGGAGCTGACATGATTATGCTGTTGTAGCTAGATGACAACTGACGCGATCGTGATTAAATTCCGCACACGTGGCCAAAGACGCGCCAACTCAACGCATGGGCATGCGGCCGCCTCCTATCTTAGTTTAATAGAGTTGTAGAACGAAGAGTGTAGGTAATTTTTGACTTACCCTCGTATAACGAATATAAATATGTATAAAATTAATTTTTGTTAGATTATTTCAAAGGTTTGAATACCTTATGCTACTCACGGAAAATTATAACATTTTTAAATTTTTTGCAAAAGTTTTGTCCAGCAGTTTATTTATATTGAGTTTTTTTACAAAAATATCTATATATAACTATTACAAAGATACTCTTCTTTTCAGCCGGCGTAATAAGTACAGTAGTTCCAGACTCCCCTCATAAGATATTCATTGGGGGTTTACCTAATTACTTAAATGAAGACCAGGTGAGTGCGATTACTTTATTAAAGCCTTTGGGCTATTTGCTTTCACAGCTAGCTAACCTTAAATCCTTTCAACATTGGCGACAATTTATCAAGTTTTTAATTTCTATATTTTATACAAATATATATTTTTAAATTATCAACCGTATAAACATTTCCTTTAACGATTTCATTTTAAAGAAGCTTTTTTAAGATTTGAATCTTTTTTTTGAAATTAAATTTAATTATAAAAAACATAAAAAATCATCTCAATAAAGCAAAAATGATAATAATTTAGGGATTGATTTGTTTATTGGGAAACAGGGATACAGCAATTAAGCTTGTTGGTAAGAATTACTTATTAATATCAAATTGACTTATTTCTATAAATGATTTTAATTCTAAAAGTATTTTTATTATGATTATTTTATTTTAAATATTCATCGTTTGATAAATTATAATTTTTAAAAAAATTATAAATTTTTCTATCAAAAACTGACCATGATTGTCGCCATTTTATATTGTTTTTTCAGATATCCTTTTTTTTTTTAATATCCTTCTTTTTATTTTATTTTTTATTTTATCATTTCAATTACTTTTTTATGACATCTTTTTTCATTCATTTTGGCTGATCAACGCAACTTTCTTATGCGTGACAAATAAACCGGTAAAAAAACTGCATGAATTTTTTTATTATTTATCTTTAAATTACAAGAAAACATTTAATTTTTTTTTCAATTATGAAACTAATTAAATATTTTTTTTTTTTATTTTTTTTCCGTTGAAATTTTTATAATTTACTTCTCCTCTACCATTTTCTTCAAAATACGTAATATACAAACTACGCAAACAAATAATAGAGACTGCCGCTCTACGCATCTTGAAACGACGAACGCGACGCAGCAGATAATTTGTCCATCTGTTTTTTGCTTCTCTAAGCGCTCCTTTCATTCAATCCTTTCCTAAAACAGGTTATTTCTAGTTCAATGGTCAACAAGTTAAAATTTCAAAAAATTAGTATGATGATTTATTTTAAGATTTCTACTAGACCATTGTTCTGAACTTTTTTTCTGTTTTTTTTTCCTTTTTAAGTTTTCGTCGTTATTAAGTTTGCTGGCTCATAATTGAAACTCTAGGCACACAGAGTGTCTCAATCAGACCCTCTTTTAGCATTGACTTTTTAATTCATCGCTTTCATTTAGTTGATATTTGCTCGAATTCTTGTCTTTCAAGTCTTGTCCGTTACCACTTTTAGCAGAGGTAAGTAGCGCCTTCAGTTCTGCTGTCGCCGATCTGGATAACCTTCCTCAAATTGTTCTTCCTTATTTCCTTCTTGTTACAGCCACAGGCATTCGTTCCTTCCTTAATAATGAGTAGGTTTTAGGAATAGAAGTTTAGGATTTTTCAGCCAAGTTGTGTCTTTGCTTGTTCTTTGGTCAAATTTCAGAATATTGGGATTTTAATTTTATTTTTCGATATAATATCCAAATTTTAGGTGCGTATTTTTTTAAGTTGCGATCGATTTTCAGCAAATGTGCCGCTATCGATTTCAGGTTCTTTGATCAATTGCAGGTCTGAGATATGCTTTTCTTTTTCTCTAGCTCATCCCATCGCGAGCGCAAGACTTTGCCTTGCATTTTTTTTACCGTTGTGTCAAATCGAATTTTAGATAAAGAGTCTGAACAAAATGGACCACAAATCGACTTTTTCAGGACATTTTCAACCCATGAACGGGATACTTTTTGTTTTTCAGGCCCCAGGGAGAAAATATTATTATTTCAGGTTTTTTTTAATACAATTTCAGAGATATTTTTTTTACAGTTTTCAGGGGTTGGGTTTCGGGAATCTTTTTCAGGAAAATTAACTTTTTATTTTCTAGCCCATTCGTTGAAAAGAGCGCGCCAAAGTTTTAGGAGGCGCCTCAACCTCTCATCATATGGGTAAAAAAATTCATTTTAATAAATTAATGAAACTATGATATATAAAAATGAAGATAATATTTTTATAGTTACCAATTACTCATATTTGGCTCTGCTTTTTCCCCCATTTTGTCATAGCTAAGGTTGCGAAAATGCGGGTAGATCGTTAAGCTTGTGGTCGATTTTATGAAGTCTCATGGTGTGGACGGACCAAGGCAAGTGAACCAACCACTGTACTTATCCGGTCTTTAAATGGCTAACAGCTTTCTAGTCCATAAAAGAGCCGTCAAATATTTGATATGTACGTACATAATGAAAAAAAATCCCAAACCTCATAAAACATTTCTTTCGAAAATTATTAAAGAAAATCAAAATTTTTCTCGATTATTTTTAATATGGGTAACTACTTTTAACATAATGCTATCTCTTTGGGCGAAAAAGGGGTTGGGGGGAACTTCATTATCAGGTATGTCTCTAGTTTTAGAATAGATTATAATTTGTTTTTAGATTCATTAAATTCTTTATATATTTATATATATATATATATATATGTGTGTGTATATATGGAATTTTCTATGAGATTAGACATATATACATGTTTATATATATATTTATATATCCATATTTGTTTTTGCACCCAATTTTATTTATTGAAGTTTATTTTAAAATTCAAAATTTTATAAAAATCAATTTATAATCAACATTGCTCGTGGCTTGCAATGTTATTATCAATCCTCCCTTCATATAATTTAATTTCGAAACATTTCAATAATTATTTTAATTGAATTATTATTAGACCAATTTTTCTCTTTTTCGCTCTTTTTGTTATGGCATATTCCTCATTTTTACCGTATATCGAGATGTTCAGACTTTTTTTGTAACCATTGGCTTTTTGATCACATTCTCTTCTTAATTTTACTGGATAAAACTTTTTATATAATCTTATAAAAAATTTATTCTCTCAATTATTTGTATAAAGAGATTAAGCTCATTTAGTTGGATTGTTTGGATTAGTTTATTTTTGTTGCAATACTTCTTCTTTTTTCCTTTAAATTATATATTTTACTACTATGATTATTTTAAGTATTTTGGTGCATATAATTTCAAATTGCATTTACCAAAGTATCTATATATTTAAATAACAAAATTAATTAGCAGAAATTCTATGTAAATTTTGCATTATTGAAGCGAAGCTTGATAATATATTGCCAGCCACGAAATAGGTCTTCAATATCTTCTATTACTTTCTTGAAATTTGATCGTTGCTTTTTTCCCTGCGCGCGTTTCCAGGTAAAGGAGCTGCTCATGTCCTTCGGGCAACTTCGCGCCTTCAATTTGGTTAAGGATTCAGCTACCGGCCTAAGCAAGGGCTACGCATTCTGCGAGTATGCCGACGTCGCGATGACTGATCAGGTAGTTTCGCTGTTACTTCAAATTTTGGATAATGGCATAATTTATTCTTTTTTTAGGTCATTCATATCGTTGGATATTTTTTTAAATTTTTATCCCATTTGTAATGACTTTCTTCTCATTATTATTTTGATCATGGACTTGACTCTTTATTTTTTTCTTAACTCAACTATATTTTTACAATAATATAAATGAAAAAAATACAAATCTTTTATATAAAAAAAAAAAACAATCTAGAATACGTTTATTCAAAAGCCAAACGTTTCGGGAGAATTTCTCCCTTTATCAATGGAACAATTTTTTAGAAAAAAGAAAGAAAAAGTTGCTTTCTCTAGAATCAATATTAAACATTTTTATAAATAGACAATTGTACAGATTAAAACAACCAGATTACCTTTAATTAAAAATATAAATATTTATGGAAATTTTTTTTTCTCTAACAATTTTTTAAAAACAATCCATATCTGACCTGTTGTTATTTAAAATTTCGATCATTTCCAAAATTAATCTTTTTTCCAAGTTATATTCTTTATAAAATTTTGGGATTAGAAAAGTCAAAATTTTAGATAAAGAATATAACTTGGAAAAAAGATTAATTTTGGAAATGATCGAAATTTTAAATAACAAAAATTCGATTAATAAAGGTCAGATATGGATTGGTTTTCGAATGTTTATAAAAAACTGTTAGAGAAAGATAAAATTTCATAAATATTTATATTTTTAATTAAAGGTAATCTGGTCACCAAAACAATCTGTACAATTGTCTATTTACAAAAATATTTAATATCTTAGGGCCAGTTGTATGTCGGTTGGTAAACTCTTTTTAAACGTTGACAAAGGGTAAAACCTTAAAATTCACCTTGTGCCGGGAGGGATGGCCAATCAGATGAAAGTGCCTGTCATCCCACCAGGCATAAGGTGAATTCTAGGGTTTTACCCTTTGCCAACGTTTAAAAAGAGTTTACCAACCGACATACAACTGGCCCTAAGGCCCGGTTGTATGTCGCAAAGTAAATGCTTTTTACCACTAACCAAGGTAGATGGTAAATGGAGGCACTGGGATGGTCAATCAGAATACAGGCACATTCAGTAGCTGTCATCTGATTGGCCATCCCAGTGGCTCCATTTACCATCTACCTTGGTTAGTGGTAAAAAGCATTTGCTTTGTGACATACAACCGGGCCTAAGTGTTGCTTTCTAAATTCTAGAGAAATCAACTTTTTTCTTTTTCCGAAAAAATTGTTCCATTGATAAAGAGAGAAATTCTCCCGAAACGTTTGGCTTGTGAATAAACGTATTCTAGATTGTTTTTTATAAAAGATTTGTATTTTTTTCATTTATATAAACAATCAATAATTTTTTTTCTCTTTACAATAATATATTCATAATCAATGCAATGCATATTTAATATTCACAGATTATAATATCAGAAACTTTAAGAATTTGTATTTTTATTACGATAATATAAAAATGAAAAATTATCAAACTGAGTAATAATGAATTTAAAATTATTTAGGCTACCTCAAGTTTTATTATTTATTTTATTTATCAAAATATTAATTCATTAATAAAGTTGACTAGAATATTTAATAAAAGCATTTAAATGTGGCAATCGGCTTAGAAAAGTTTAGAATACTTTTAATTTTTAGCCAAGTCGGGTAAAATTATATAATAATTAAAAATGGCATAATGTATTGACCAATAGTCAACAGTTTATTCCTTAACTAATGTAGATATATCGCAAATTACTATCTCCGCTTATTAATATTTTTCTAATAAGGATGAAACTAGGTAGGATTATTGATTATCTCATTAAATCAAATGCCATGGAAATATCTCTATGAAAGAGTGGAAACGGTTCTTACTTTGATCTAACGGACAGGGCCACATTTCTTAATTATACATATTAAAGTTAGTCATTTATTAAACTATATTATATGAATGCTTCATTTGCCAAATCGACTCCACTTTCTGAATTTTATTAAATTTTAATGTCAAAGCACTTGATTGGCTCCTAACTGTATATATTTAAAACAAATTTCTATAATAATAAGTATTAACATCACTAAATGACAAATTTTTTTTGGCCATTGAAAAATAAATAATGTACATTATTTCTCCACTTTTTGTTTTATGGAGTTAATCGATTTGGCAAGTGAAGCATTGTTATATGAATTTATGAAGTGGTCAAAATAAGAGACGTGCAGCTTTTATTTATTTCTTTTCTATTTATGAACTCCCGCTAACATTTCGGCTATTGGTTGTAGCCATCTTCAGAACCGGAATTTGTCAATATTTATATAAAAAAAATCAGAAAAATTCCCACTCTGAAGATGGTTACAACCAATAGCCGAAACTTTAGCGGGAGTTCATAAATAAAAGCTGCATGTCTCTTATTTGACCCCTTCATAAATTAATACAACTACAGTTATAAAGAATTCCTAAAATAAATACATTCATATATGATTTGTTTTGCATTAACTATAATCACTATTGAAAAGAAAAAATTTGATTGATTGTTTTTATAAATATTAAAAAAAATAGAAATCTTTTATAAAACTGAAATAATTTTTGGAGACGGACTGATAAGTGAAATTGAGTGGATATATCATAAACCGACGTTTCGGAGGCTATTCCCTCCTTCTTCAGGGTTTTGAAAAGTCAGTACATTGGATTTCCTTCACTGACTTTTCAAAACCCTGAAAGAGGGAATAGCCTACAAAACGTCGGTTTATGAATAAAAAAATAGTATAAATTATCTTCTTCTTTTTTTGGACTGTCTCATCACTCACTTTTATAAAACAATCTTGAAAACGTTTATTTTTAGAGAAATTCTCCTGAAACGTCTGGCTTAAAAATAAACGTTTTCAAAATTATTTTATAAAAGATTTGTATTTTTTTAATATGTAATCACTAATCACTATGTATAACTTACAAAAAAAAAGTCAAGGGGGGCAAGTGATTTTTCATCTACGTAACCTGACAGTAACTTAGCAAAAATTCTGTCACTAGCAACTACAGATACTGACTCAAGAACTCCCACCGAAATGATGTAACAACAATTTCTATAAATAATTTTCTATAAAGTAAATTGTAAATAAAAGACTATATGGAAATACAAAGTTACTAGTAGCATCTGATAAAAAAGGGAATGCTGCACTGGCGTGACATGTTACGTACGGGTCGCCTCCATGTCATCTTACGCGTCAGTTTGGCAGAAGCCTTGCGGAGATTTTCCTCCATCTTTAAGATTGCCACCCAGCAGTAACACTTGCTGCTTTATTTTGAATGTTTTAAAATCGAATCAATTGCATGAAAAAGTAATATATATTAGTAGTATATATTTTTTTAATGTAGAATATTATTTTTTTGCAGGCAATTGCTGGTTTGAATGGAATGCAACTTGGAGATAAGAAATTGATAGTACAAAGAGCATCAGTTGGTGCTAAAAACGCACAAGCAGACCAGAGAGCTCCTGTATTAATTCAAGTTCCAGGCTTAACTATTGTAGGCGGATGTGGCCCAGCTACTGAAGTTCTATGTCTTTTGAATATGGTCACGCCTGATGAACTACGAGACGAAGAAGAATATGAAGATATATTAGAAGATATTAAGGAAGAATGTAACAAATATGGAATAGTTCGTTCCGTAGAAATCCCTCGCCCAATAGAAGGAGTCGACGTGCCAGGATGTGGAAAAGTTTTTGTTGAATTTAATTCGATTATTGATTGTCAAAAAGCCCAACAGTCGCTTACTGGTCGAAAATTTAATAACCGTGTGGTTGTTACATCATATTTTGATCCAGATAAATATCATCGACGTGAATTTTAAACAATTCCTAATAATCATTTGTTAATTTTTGACCAAGATCTTTCTTGAGTATTTTTATATAATTTCTTCTTAAATTAACCCTCTGGCCCCTAGAATATACATATTCTTAAGAAAAGTTCTTATAATTAGATTCAATGTTCTATGATATAAATTATATAAAGTTTATATACATATAAATAAAATTAGACTAACTTATGTCATAGATTGAAATAACACCTCTTAATGGAATTTGCGTTATGAATATATATATATATATATATATATATATATATATTTATATATAAATATATATAGTAAATTTTTAAATTCATGGCTCAAACGATAATATATATATATATTTTTTTTTTAATTGAGCATTAAATTAGCATCCCCTTTTTTATCGAAAAGTTATTATATTTTTTTATAAATTTTTATTCCATCTCTAAGTGGAATACAAATGAACTCTATTCCATTTACTTGAAAATAAATTCAACTCTAATCTTTTATTTGAATGACTTATTGAATTTTTATGTAAAAGCTTTGATAGTAAGATTGATGAAGAGAAAGATTTTTTTAGAGTGGGCCACTCATGAAGTATTTAGATTTATTAATGAAATTTTCTTCATTATGCTTTGTACCTACAAGACGTTGGATAAGAAAATCAAACAGCAAACAGATTTGCACATTTAAAAATTGAGTCTTCTGACAAATCTGTTTGCCTATTTGATTCTCGTTGAATCTATCAACATTTGAAAACGGTACTAGTAATAAAGGACAGATGTTTATTAAAACAAAATCTCGATTAATTTTCTATTTACATCAAATATGGTCCTTCTCAAAAAAAATTATAAACGGAAAAACTTTTATATCATAATAATGATCTATTTATTTCTCTAGAAGAAATATAATTTAAGTGATTGTATCAATAAATAACATTAAAATTGAATCAAAATCTTTATTATATAAAAAGAATAAAAAAAAAATAATATAGATAACCGGTCCAGCCGATTTTACAAAGCTGAGAAAAATAATATAAAAAAAAATTTTAGTTTGTTTTTCATGTTTTTAAGTTGTCTTTCGTTTATTTTCTTTTTTCTTGCTTTTTACTTTTTTAATTTCTGTATTTGAATTTTGAGGTTCTGCCTTGCCAAGATCATAGCGCAGTTTTAATCTCTCCCTTATTATTAGTCCTTTAATTAATAATTTCCATCGATCATAAATTACTTTTTGTCTTCTTTCTTCTTGACGTTTTTTGGCCTCTACCATTTCCTGTAATTAAAATTCAAAAAAATTAAATATTTGACTCTACCTTCGCAGCAAGTTGCAATAGAAATGTTTCGTATTAGTGAACTATATTTTATTAAATTTATTTATTATAAAAAGAAATAAATTTTATTTATAATTATGCAAAAAATGTTGTTTGTTATTTATCAAGAATATTTAGATTTAGACTATTTTTTTTTTTAAGGACCTTCCCTAATAAATCGATTTTATATCCTTTATACGTAGAAAAAATTTTCAATAGTCCGTGCGCCACTAAATTTGTAAATATTGACCATTGAGATTTGCATATTTAACACGCGAACCCTATCCCGATTCATGTTAAAGCGACTGTTTCATTAAATAACAATCGTAATTTTCTTGAAATTATTTTGAAAAACAGAATCATTAACTGAAGATATAACAAATAATTTTCTGTTAAAATAATTGTATCAAGCGGTATTCGTTTTGTATGAAAAATGTTAAAAGTTAGGTACTTTTGATGGTTTTCATTTTTTCTCTCATGGCATGGCAAGTGAGAGATGGCGACTTGGCAATGTCGCACTAAAATCACTAAATTTTTCCATATCTAAAAAACTTCTGCAGCTGGTGCATTTGAGATTTTTAGCTAATTCTCTCAACCTAACTATACTGTTCTCATATGGGAATTTCGCATTGAGCTGTTTCATGAAGTGTTTTTGTTTTGTTTTTTTATTCTTTGTCTATGCAATGTTGCCAGATCCCAGAAACGACGCAGTGAAAATATTTTTGCCTTTCTGCGCATGTGAGGGTAGGGGAAAGAGCGAACTCTATCTCAGCTATATTAGGGAACGTTCTTAAGGGCGAAAGCCATAGTGGAGTACCGTGCAAGACTCCATTTTTAGAAACAGTTTTATTAGATTTGACCAATAAAAATTACCAGTTAACAAATTTGTAAGGACAATGAATTGATCCTGTAACTTATGAGAAAATAATTTTACGTACTTCACTCTTTCTTTTAATATATTTATGTAAGAGTGCATATAAGAAAATCGATAAATTGAAAAAAGTGACTTTCTCTACTATGACTTTCACCCCTCCATATTTATATAAATTACGCACCTGACGCCATGCATTTAAAAGAGTATCTTTGAATTCTTCGCAAACGACATATCCATCTACAAGAGCATGAACACCACCAGAATGAAAATCAAACCCTGTAATAGCTGGTGCACAATCAATACCAAGTTTTCGAGCTACTCTGTTTAAATTATTTCCTAAAAAAAAAAATTCACATTCTTTGATTAAACAGTATACAGATAAAAAAACAAATAGAATAAAAGTGTTCAAATTGCCGATATTAGCACTTAAATTTATAAAGATATCAGGAGAGATTGTCATCTACTAAATCAGAGCTTGCCTAGATAAGGTGGCCAGATTTCATAAAGCCGGACATTTCATTTTTTTTTTTTTTTTATACAATTATATAAGGAGAACAAAAATATTTAGCAATAATTCACAAGTTATATTACCTAGATACAATTTATTTTTAAGTATTATCAAAATAAATTTTTTTTTACTAACTTATTGCTGCTAAAACTGACATGTAGAAATTCTTTACGCTAAAACTATCTCTAATTGTTTTAAGGCTTAATTAGAATTATGATTATCCAGAACTTATTTATTGTTTGAAATCGTCATATTGGGGGAAAACATTTTGAGAGATATTTAAACAACAGGACAGACTTGATATCAGACAGTCTTCTCCTTAGTTATGGATAATCTTTATTCATTTCAAAAGGTTTGAAAGGAATAAAATTATTGAGCCACTGCTTGGAAAAGTGTGTTCTTGTGCAGGAAAGTTAATTGAAACCAAGTCTAAATAAAGTGGTCTAGACCAGATAAATATTTGAACACTCGCGTATTAAAGAGTTTATTTTCTAAACTCTTAATTTTTTTTTGGACTAGTAAACTGGTCACTGAACAGACGAATTTTTTTCAAGGATCACTTGTAACGATTAGTTTAACAGAAGACTTATATTTTGGAATTCCAAATCAATATGGTTTAACATTAAATTAATATCCAATAAGCATGGAAAATTAAAACCAAAAAAATTCAAGTGATTTTTAATTACATAGGTATCACAGATAAGAACTACTATATGGCATTAGTTGAAGTGGAGAGACTATTTTGAAAATCTTAAAATAATATATTTTTTTCTTAGTTATTAGATATAAGAAGAAATTTATAAATTCTCTCCAATTTTGCATATTATCTTATATGAGTATAGGTATAGACATATTTAAAAAAGTATTGCTTTCTCAGAATATACCTTAAAAGACGTTCTGTACTGATATTAAGATGAAATTAGTCTTATTTTAATTTAGTTATTCCCATTCTCTCGGTTGCGTAATATAGAAATCATGCTATCCAATCTATTTTTAACCGACTTCAAAAAAGGAGGGGGTTCTCTATTCGACTGAATTTTTTTTTTAATTAATAAAGATAAGAGTAAATAAATATTATATGTAATATTCATTTATCATTAATTTTTTTTATTCACTAAAAAATAATCATACGCCACCCGCTCTATATGTTCTTCTGCCGAAAGTGTAAAAATTAAGGAGAGATCCCCTCATCGCCCTATATGTCAAATCGTTTATTGTTTTTTGGGATATACCCAGGACGATGAGGACTCCACCGCTTTATGCCACCACACTCCCTTCCACGAGAGTGTGATGGCCTCGACCCTGACCGAGCCCGCCCCGACGCCAAATCGCTCCGCAATATTATCGACAAGACTGGAGTTGCCCCTATATTTTTCTATTTTGTTTCAGTGAGCAACACCCAGTCCTGCAAGCGCAGAGACGATCTGGACGTCCAAAACCCACACCACCCCCGCCGCATCCTTTGCCACGATGTCTGGCTTTCTATTGCCCGCCGAGCTGGAGTACAAGTACTCCAACTCGACACGCATTCCCTTTTTAATCAAATCGTCGGCCAGAAATCGTACCACAGCGTCATGCCTCTTAACCCGCCCATCCGCGGTCCTATCACAACATTGGATGATGTGCGCCGTTGTCTCAGTTCGTCTGCACCCAGCCCGGCACATCGGGGGCCCCTCCGGCCGTCTTCTCCTGCTAGTTCTTACGGCTGAAGGAAGAGACCACGATCTAAACCTACAAAATTCTATAAATGTATTGTTCTTAATAACTCCTGGGCGCAGCATCCAATTAAAAGAGCTCTTTGCTCCCGCGCACATCTCCAAATCCCGGCCATCGACGCTACCGTATAGGTTATGTAGTTAATGATTCTTGGTCACTTGTTTCACATTAAAATTAAAAGATGTAAATTTTTTTTTCAATATTATATATTTCGGGCTATCAACCCATCTTCAGGAAGTACAGAAAATAACTTATTTATTATTATTATTATTATTATTATTTTTTTTTTTTCTGTACTTCCGGAAGATGGGTTGATATCCCGAAATATATATATTGAAAAAATTTACATTTTTTAATTTTTTTCATTTTAATGTGAAACAAGTTACCAAGAATCCTTAACTCATTGTAAATGAATATTACATATAATATTTATTTACTCTTATCTTTATTAAAGATGTTTCACCTTGCACCAACACTACAATCTCTACTAATTATTTTAATTAAGCCTGTGTGGTGCTTAGTACAGATTGATTCAGGTAACCCTACTTAAGCTGCGAGATACTGTTTATCCTATTTAAATGAAATTAATATGGGATAAAAGGATCCTTGGGCCGTGTGGGCAACTTTTTGGAGTTCCGATTAAGACTTTATGGCTCTATATTTATACATTATCTCATCCCGCCAACCTGCTGGTACCAAGAGAGTTACGAAGGGTCTTAAAAGAACTGTGTGAAATTTTATTTAGATCGATCAAAGGATCTATAAGATTTTTTCTGGGGGAACTTGTGTTTTTAAATTTTTTTTTTCTTATACAACAATCGTCGACATTTGTCCCCCTTTTTCTAAGTTATGAAAATTAAAATCAGACCAAAAAAATCCCTCATTGAGAGTTAAGAAAAGTCATGGTTCCAAAAGATTGAAGCGAGAGATAACATGGCACAAAGTTTCTATAATCTTTCCACTTGACTATAGAACTTTTTTATTTATATAACAAACAAAAATTCATTATAAACTAAAAAAATTACCATGAATATGAACAGTTCCTTTTGGTAACATGGAGGGCTTAAAGAGATCTACGTTTCCATAACAATTTCTTGGTACAATTCCATCTTTAGCTTCAGGTGGTACATAATCTTCCACTTGCCAAGGGCCAAAAACTTCAAGTGGTTGTTTAGTTAAAATGGTCCTTGTAAGCTTTAAAACACAATTATATACTAAATAAAGTCATTATTAATTTCTTGTATTAAATATACCTTATCCCATTTAGGTCGTTTAACAATTGTATATGGTTCTTCTCCCATTTTAACTACTTTAGCTTCTTTAAGCCATTTTTCTCTTGAACAACATGTGAAAACGGATTCTCGACGATATACTGGCTCACTCTTAACATATCCAATAGGAATACAATCATTTGGATATAATACTTCATATTGTAGAAGATGTCTTTTTAGAGCATAAAGAGGATGATCTTTATATCTAAAATGGAATGAAAACAGAAAACAAACTTGAAAAGATTTTTCGATGAGTTATTTACATTTCATAAAATGTTTTTATTTTTATTTTATTATGATTTACCTATATTGGGAAAGTAATGAACCTAATATGCAATTGGAGAGATCATTTAATGTTCTGAAAAGAATTAAAAACTATCCGAGGTCGACAGCGTTTCAAGAACGGTTTAATGGAGTAGCAACACTCAACATTAATTATCAGATGGGGATATTTTAGACAGTCTTAAAAATTTCAGAATAGATTTAATTAGACTATTCTGAAATAATCAGTGAATCTGCTAATGCTAAAGCGCGCAAAGCTTCTAAATAATTAAATGTAATAATCCAAAAATATTAAATACCATTGATTTTCTTTTCTTGCCCACAATTTTATTTTAGAGGCCCTTCAAAATATAAGTTTATATAATTGAAAAAAATATATATATTTCTCCTTAAGGTAGTTCTTTCACAAGTGCAAAGATTCAAGATGTCTTCGAAACTTGGAATATTAATCAGTAAAAGCATAATACACACACTGTTAAAATTTGAAGACGATTTACCACACCAAACATGAAATAATTGCGATTAAAAATGAAATTCTTTATATATTGGTAGATAGGGAAAGGGTGGAGAAATGATCATATTTTATTTTTTTCATTGAAGGACTTTCACCATCTTGATGAAAAACTAATATTTGTTAGAATAATATATTCGGAGTAACTTAAAAAAAAAATTGAAATTATTTGCCACGTAGTTTTGATAAAAAATAAAAAAAAACATATTTGGGCGATTATTTTTAGTGGAGGAGATAAAATATCAATGACTTGGAAACGATCCATTCGTAAATAGAATATAGTAGCGTAAAAAGTACAGTCACGTTAAAAAATATAACTTAAAATTTTAACACCGTTCATATTTATAGAGTGGATACCGAGGCTAAATCTTGTTTGTGTGGATTGTCGCGAAAGAACCTTCTTAAGAAAAAACAATGTCTTCGTCAATAAGTGAAAACTAAGAAAAACAATTAATACATACTCAGTTATAGATTTTGGAAGAGGTTTATTTTCCAATTTCAATATAAGATGTCTTTCTTCGATTTCTTCTAAAATACTTTTTGGCGGTGCAAATGGCTTTAGTGTTTTGTCCCACCAATCATTTTCAATCCGTTTTTTTTGGGTGATGGTAAGCCAGAGAGGATCATATCGTTTTGTGACATCTTTTAAAGATAAATCATTATTGAATGCTAGTATATACGTGACTGGCGGTGTAAGTTGTTTCTGAAATGTTTTTTTTAAATTCTCAATTATCTATTCTTTTTGTTATTATAAAAATAAATTGAAAAGATTTAGTTTGAAGAGAGTAGCAGAGTTGATGATTCTTAAGAGAAATCAATGAGGTTGTTTTCTGATTGATGCAAATAAACGGATTTATATATACATAAATATAGTTTGTTGGAGACTATAGTATCGTTTATGGGATGACCAGTTTGATTACTAACAAAATGAATTTACTAACATCCAATCGGGTATTTGAACCCTTGAGAATATTTCTAAATAGACTGATGACGAAAGCCAATCTTCGAAACTTTAGTCTATAACAAATATAGGTATATAAGATAAGTTAGGGTAAGTGCGAGTTTGAGCTCCAGGACTCTTAATATTAATATAAAATTGGTGCGAAACTTTGTGGGGAAATTTTCTTGTTATGAGAGCTATGTAATTGGTTTGTGCCCCTGAGCAAAAAAAAACAAAAACAGCAGACATCAACATGGCCTACTAAAATTGACGCCCATCACACTAATTTGGTAGGTATTTTTTGTCCGTGATTATTTTCTCAATCAGTTGTATTTATTATGAAAATTTTGATTTACTATCCCTTAATTGTTTTGAAATTCGTGAGTCTTCACCTTTTTATCTCTAAAACTCTTTCTGCTGGAATTTAAGGGTGGGCTCGCACTTGCCCCGAAATTTTCTGTCTGTGGGTTAAGTGCATGTTCGAGCTGGGGCAAGTGCGAGCGGGGAACGTGTATTCAGTTCCCGAATTGAACTTTTCCTGGAATTAAAAACGGCTACCGATTCTCTCATACTTACTCTGAATCCACTAACTTTTATGTATGTCTGATACTTTTACTTTGAATAGAGTAAAAATAAAGAAATAAGTTTATCTTTATTTAATTTCCTTGATTGTCCAAACAATAATGCGAAGCATTTGGCCAGCTACTGTCCTTTACCAAGTTAATTTTAACCCTATCCGTGCTTCAAATTTAATAATTTTTAGAGAATATTTTTCAGGAGGATGTGCTGATTCTAAGCACATACACCACCCGTAAAAAAAAATAGTATAATGGAGAACTGAGGCAAACTCGCACTTAACCCACTTTGACGGAAAAGTGCGCGCCCTCTACATCCCAAAATTTTTTACTATCGTTATTTGATTTTTACTTTCATATTTTTATTTCTCGGTCATGATGAACAAAAAGTCTTTACATTTTAAATTTTAGATATAAATAATCAGTACCGGCCTAAGGCCAACCAAACACTATATATTATACAGTATTTGGGTCAACTGGCGCTCTAGGCGAGTTTTTGTTTGGCGCCCCTAAATTTTTTTTTGTTTACGATAAAATGCACCAGATTCCTTTTGTGCCATTCTAAATATAAAAATAAGTCATAATTCGATTGAATAATACATTTATATTTATTGACATCATAAAATTAGTTTCCTTACCTTCAAACCTGCAATATTTGTTTTGCTTCTTTGATCAACTTTTTTATTTAAAATTTATATGATGCAAAACTTTTGACAAGAGTTTTTTGTGGACGTTCTTCAGTTCATCTATGAGTCTTATTTGTAGAAGAGGGGATTCCCAAATGCAGATGTTTTTCTTACAATGCACTTTTAGAAGAACAGCGCTATAATTAACGAGTTATTGCAATGCACATTTTTATGATGAAATTTTCTTCTTATAATTCTTTCAAAAAAATAATTTTATAGATTACATTTTTTCATGTATTATTTATTTTTTATTTTGTCAAAAAATAAAATTGAATTGCTAAAAATAATCTGAAATTTGGAGCCCCTAAAAATCTGACGGCCGCCTAGCTCGCCTATGCCTTAAGCCGGTGTGCACAATTGATAATAAGGGATACAACTTCTTCCGAAAATGCACTATTAAAAAATGGGCTCGCACCGCGGGGTGAACCGCGACCTAAAATCGTGTACACCTACTTCCACTTCCACTTTCATTTCCAAGTAGAAGACAATAGATTATCTAAGGAATTCCAAAATAATTCTAAAGACGGTGTACACCTAATTCCAATCGCGGTTTACCCCTCGGCTCGCACTTACCACAACTTACTATATAGGTATGTTTATTTGCATCAAGCAGAGGGCAACCTCAGCGCCGTAACTAACTTTTTTAGGGCCCTGTGCAAAAAAAATTTTAGGGCCCCTATATTTTTTGGGAAAAAGTAATTATAGTTCAAATAGATTTCATATAAAAAATTGATTGTACACAAAAATATATTTATGTTTTAAAATCTCAAATAAAATTTTTGTAAGGAAAATTCAATTACAATTTCGTTTTAGGGCCCCCTAGATCTCTGGGCCCTGTGCGGGTGCACCTGTTGCATCTGCCTAGTTATGGCGCTGGGCAACCTCATTGGTTACTCATTAAGAATAAAAATAAAGGTTCATAATTTACTTTTCTTTCACAATTAGAAATATTAGATTATGGTTAATAGAGTAAAGGGTGTGTAGTTTCACAGTGAAACTACACACCCTTTACTCTATTAACTAACATCATGTTTCACCTAAAACCTACACCACTTTCCATAAGTAAAAAAAAATATTAGATTATGGCTAAATGGTTAAGGCCAGAACCAGGAAGGGAGAGAAAAAATGGATATATTAGATGAATTATTAAAATTATCTTTCTAATTTAAATAAACTTACATGATATTTTGTTTTTTTTTAATATACAGAAATACTTACATAAATATGAGAGATGCAATCATGATTTCCAGAAGTTGGATCTAAGCAAATCCATATTTCTTTATCTTCTAGAAATAATTCAGCCCAATAATCACAATATTTTAAATTAGTACTTGTACTCGGTTTATTATCCTCATCTGATGAACTTAAAACACTTCGATCATTTTTTGAAATAAATTTAGTTTCGTCATCATCGCTAGAATCATTGGTTTTATTTTTTGTTTTTGTATTTTTTGTTTTTCCTTTAGCCTGTTTTTTTGTTCCTTTCTCATTTTTAGATTTTTTTTCTGATTTTAAATTTTTTTTATTTTCAGGCTTTTTGCTTTGTTTAGGTTCCATTTTTTTAATACTTTTGTTTTTAATTGAGGATGACGCGTCCATATCAGAATCCCCTTTTTTTACTTTGCTTTTTTTTCCCAAAGAACACAAATCTTCTGTTTTAGGCCTTAACGGAACTGGCTGCAGAGAAATAACTAATCTCGCTTTCAGCCCTATTGCTCTTAATAGAGAAACAAACATAAGAACCAATTCTCTTTTACAGCATGCTGTTTTGTTTGTAAAATTTTTTTCTAGAATTAAATCATTAACGCGATGATTATGAGAATTTTCACGAAACTTGATATTTTTAAAAAACCATGAAGTTATAGATTTTCCATACTTTAAATCAACTTGGTCTTTAGGATAACTATACTGGGAAGGTAATAAAGAGAGTGCTATTGCCATGACATTTTCACAATTAATATGATTATTAAGTAATTGGCCATAAGCAATAAGACATAATAAATGAACTTTATGTTTTAATACTTGGACATCTCTTATTTTTCTATTAAGATGTCTTCTTAATTCTTCTTCAAAAAGAACTTGTTTACTTTTACCTTTTTTCCTCTTGGCTAAATCTGATTTTTCTATTTTAATTTCGATATCACGAGTAGGAGCATTTAAGTTTTCTTTTTTTAATTCATCAACTTCCTCCCAATCTTCTTCATCACTACTTTGAGTATGTTTTTTTCGAATCTTTTTTCTCTTGGTCTCATTTTCAACCTCCTTGGTTTTATTTCTATCCTCTTTGATCTCATTCTTTTCTATATTCATTGTCTCACCTAACGCCAAAATCTGGGAAATACTCAACTCTTCTTCTTTTCTATCATTTTTTCCTTTTCTTTTTTCGATTTTCTCTCCGTTAATAATTTTCGTTTTTCGTTTAGGTAAAGATTTCTTTTTATTATCTTTTGAATTAGCAAAATGATTTGATACTACTTGAACATCATTCGATATTTCATTGGAATTTTCTATTTTAATTGACTCGAAGTCCGAATCGTCTTCTGAATCTGATAGTCTTGATGCAATTATTTCCTCTTCTTCTTTTTCTTTTTCAAGTCTTACTTTGTTATTGCTTTTAAGCGATGTAAAAAATTCGGATTTGAAATCGAAGTTTTTAGGATTCTGAAAAAGTTCTTCACTACTACTACTCCCAGAAGAGTCATCATCCTCTTTTTTTGGTTTATCCAATTTTACTTTTTTAATAGGGCTTTTGATAGAAGATTTTTTCCCTGTGGTTCCCTCGTTTTCGCTGGCAACAGAGCTCTCCCCATAACTGGATTCTGATTTTCGTTTTTTTATTTTCGATGGTGTTTTTTTATTTATTTTTTTCCCCCTGGTAACAAATTCATTTTCGCTTTCTGAGGAGCTCTCATCCCCATGGCTGGATTCTGATTTTCGTTTTTTTATTTTTGTTGGTGTCTTTTTATTTATTCTTTTTTTTCCTCTGCTAACAAATTCATTTTCGCTTTCCGAAGAGCTCTCATCTCCATCGCTCGATTCCGATTCGGGTTTTTTTATTTTAGGTGATGTTTTGATTAATCTCGTTGATCGTCTTAATGAATTCATAATAATAATATCAAATATTATAATAAAAGAAAAATAATATTAATACCTGTAATAATGATAAATCAATTATTTTTATTTTGGTGTCTGTAGAGATAAAACAGTAGTATAAAATAAAAATTCATACAAAAAGTAGCAATTATTTGATCAAAAGAAATTTTATATAATAATGATAATTCAATTATTTTTAATTTAGTGTCTGTAGAGATAAAACAGTATTATAAAATAAAAATGCAAACAAAAACTAGCAATTATCTGAACAAAGAATATTTCATATTTGATTACTTTACTTAGCCTTGACAGAAGGCGGGAAATAATCTCTATCGGAATAAATAGGAACTATATTTTCCAATATTTTTAAAATAAAGTTTTCATTGATAAAACTATTTATTTGATAAATTTATTAGAAAAAATAATTATGGGAATAGAATATTTTGATACGGAAAAAAATTAAAACGGCCAAGCAGAGCCGGATCATCACATAAACAAATGGGACAAATGTCTAGTGTCCGGTTTTTTGAAGGACCCGATCAAACTGTCCATTCTGAAAAGATTTGTAAATTACTTTTCTTTTGGACAACTGTATATAATAAACAAATAAACAAAAATATATTGCTTTTTATATGGTTATTGTGAATTCTAAAATGTAAAGAAAATGTGTGGGAGAAATCCCGGTAAGAGGAAAATGTCTAGGGTCCCCAAGTGGGTTAAACCGGCCTTAGGGCCAAAAAAAAGTGGGCCTTACATAAATATCTAATATTCCTTAAATTTTCATCTTTTAATCAAACTACTTAATTTTAGAAACTCTCTGCTTCTTTCATGATTTTTTACAATATTTTTTTTAAACCAAAGTATTGGAAACAGCTTCTTAATTAGGGCATAGGGTCAGTGGCGTATTTCCGCACAGGCGCACGAGGCGCGCGCCTGTAGCCTCTTAATCCGAATGTGCCTCAATCTTAGAATTAAAAAAAATATATATAGTATATTTAAACATTAGTTAATGTATTATATATGAAAGAATTGCACAACTCACTTTTTTTTTTTTATTTTTTTAGTAAAAAAAATAATAACATAGATAACCGGTCCAGCCGATTTTACAAAGTTGAGAAAAATAATATAAAAAAGTTTTTTTTAGTTTTTTTTTTCATGTTTTTAAGTTGCCTTTCGTTTATTTTCTTTTTTCATGCTTTTTACTTTTTTAATTTCTGTATTTGAATTTTGAGGTTCTTCCTTGCCAAGATCATAGCGCAGTTTTAATCTCTCCCTTATTATTAGTCCTTTAATTAATAATTTCCATCTATCATAAATTACTTTTTGTCTTCTTTCTTCTTGACGTTTTTCGGCCTCTACCATTTCCTGTAATTAAAATTCAAAAAATTAAATATTTGACTCTACCTTCGCAGCAAGTTTCAATAGAAATGTTTAGTATTAGTAAACTATATTTTATTAAATTTAGTTATTATAAAAGAAATAAAATTTATTAAGATTGGAGTAATTTTTGGAGACGGACTGATAAGTGAAATTGAGTGGATATCGATGAGACAGTCCAAAAAAGAAGAAAACCGACGTTTCGGAGGCTATTTCCTCCTTCTTCAGGGTTTTGAAAAGTCAGTGAAGGAGGGAATAGCCTCCGAAACGTAGGTTTTATGAATAAAAAGATAGTGTAAATTATCTTCTTTTTTTGGACTGCCTCATCGATATCCACTCGAAATAAATTTTATTTATAATTATGCAAAAAAATGTTGTATCTTATTTATGAAAAATATTTAGATTTTACTATTTTTTTTTTTTCAATAACATTTAGGGAAAGCGGTGTTGGTTTATAGTGAAACATATTAAACACAACCCGAAATATGTATAGAGTATTTAAAATGAAATAAAACTCCAAAAATATAATTAAAAGAATTTTTAATTTTTAATTTTACTTGTAAAACACTATTATAACCCGTTGCAAAACTCCTGTATTTTTTTAAGGGCAAAAGTCATAGTGGAGTAAAGTACAAGACACCATTTTTAGAAACAGAGTTTTATAAGATTTGACCAGCTAACAAATTTGTAACGACAACGATTTGATGCTGTAAATTATGAGAAAATAATTTTACGTACTTCACTCTTTTAATATATTTATGTAGAGGGAATACAATAAAATCGATAAATTGAAAACAGCTCTACTATGACTTTCAAACCTCCATATTTATATAAATTACACACCTGACGCCATGCATCTAAAAGAATATCTTTGAATTCTTCGCAAACGACATATCCATCTACAAGAGCATGACAACCACCAGAATGAAAATCAAACCCTGTAACAGCTGGTGCACAATCAATACCAAGTTTTCGAGCTACTCTGTTTAAATTATTTCCTAAAAAAAAAATCACATTCTTTGATTAAACAGTATATAGATAAAAAACAAATAGAATAAAAGTGTAAAAATTGTCGATATTAGCAGATTTTAAATTTATAAAGATATTAGCAGTAATTAACATCTACTAAATAATCAGAGCTGTCCTAGATAAGGTGACCAGATTTCCTAAAGCACGACATTTCATATTTTTTTATACAATTAATTAAATAAGATAAAACAAAAATATTTAGAAAAAATTCACAAGTTATATTACCCAGGTACAATTTATTTTTAAGTATTATCAAAAGAAATTTTTTTACTAACTTATTGTTGCTAAGTCTGATATTGTAGAAATTATTTATGATAAATCTATTTCTAATTGTTTTAACGCTTAATTAGAGTTATGACTGTCCAGAGGGGTCCTAAATAAAAAAATGACTATCCAAAAATTGTTTGAAATCGTCGTATCGGGGAACATCGGGACATTTTGAGGGATATGTAAACAAGATGAACTCATGACAAAAGATTTGAAAAGAAATCATTGTGCCTCGGCTTGGAAAAGTGTGTTCTTGTGTAGGAAAGTTAATTGAACTCATGAAACCAAGTGGTCTTCTAGGCCAGCTATATATTTGAACTATCGCGTATTAAAATGTTTAAGTCTTTATTTACTAAACTCTAATTGTTTTGTAGTAGTAAGCAGGTCACTGAAAAGACGAATTTTTTTCATTGATAGTAATCACTCGTATCCAGTAATTTAACAGAAGAGGTAGACTTATATTTTGGAATTGCAAATCAATATGGTTTAATACTAAATTAACATCCAATAAGAATGGAAAATTAAAAAAAAAATTCAAGGGATTTTTAATCACAGATAAGAACTATATGCCATAAGTTGAAATCGAGAGACAATTTTTAAATCTTAAAATAATATATTTTTTCCTTAAAAGATATTCGATATATAAGTATATACTTATATATTGAAAAAAATTTTAAATTCTCTCCAATTTTGCATATGGACCTGCCAATGGGCCCGCACCACAAAGCCTCTACTTTTTTTTTGTATATATTTAACAAGATATCAATAAAGAGTCATGCACGTTTATTTTTTAAGTTTTTAATTGGATAATTGCTGGAAATGCGGTTTTTGTAGGTTAACTAAAAAAAAAATATTTTCCCCGGTAGTGCCCACGCCACAGGTCCAACCTAGGGAGCCATAAATCCTAAATCCGGCCCTGTTGAGAGTTAAGAAAAGTCATGGTTCCAAAATATTGAAGCGAGAGGTTACTTGGCACAAAGGCTTTTTTTTATCCAAACAAAAATTTATTATTAACTAAAAACTTACCATGAATATGAACAGTTCCTTTTGGTAACATGGTGGGCTTAAAGAGATCTACATTGCCATAACAATTTCTTGGTACAACTCCATCTTTAGCTTCAGGTGGTACATAATCTTCCACTTGCCAAGGGCCAAAAATTTCAAGTGGTTGGTCAGTTATAACTGTTCTTGTAAGCTTTAAAACAGAATTATATACTAAATAAAGTCATTAATGATTTCTTGTATTAAATATACCTTATCCCATTTAGGCCGCGCTTTGACAATTTTATATGGTTCTTCTCCCATTTTAACTACTTTAGCTTCTTTAAGCCATGTTTCTCTTGAATGGCATAAGTAAACAGATTCTCGCGGATATACTGGCTCACTCTTAACATATCCAATAGGAACACAATCATTTGGATATAATACTTGAAATTTTAGAAGATGTCTTTTTAGAGCATAAAGAGGATGATCTTTATATCTAAAAAGGAATGAAAACAGAAAACAAACTTTTCGATGAGTGATTTACATTTTATAAAATGTTTTTATTTTTATTTTATTATGATTTATATTGGGAAAGTAATGAATCTAATATTAAATATAAAAGATCATTTAGTGTTCTGAAAAGAATTAAAAACTATCCAAACTCGACAGGTTATCAAGAACGGTTTAATGGACTAGCTACACTAATATTAATTATAAGATAGCGGGTATTTTAGACTATTCTGAAATAATCAGTGAATTTGCTAATGTTAAAACGCAGAAAGCTTCTGTATAATAATTGACAGGGGCTCATATGGTTAGAAAAAAAATATCCCCCAAGTTTCAAGTCTCTATCTCAATTTTAACCTAGTGCTACACAGCGATTAAGTTTCACATCTAAATAACATGGAGGTTTTGGCATTGAACGATCAATTTTTTATTCCGGCTAAAGTAATGGTTCCAGTCTGCTAAGAGCCGTCAATGCGAACGGTCGTGGCTAGAGGCATCCAATGTTATCAAAGTGTTTTTTTTTTTATTTCTGGATTAAGATCTTTGGAAGCAGCGGAGCGATAGCACGCAGATAAGCATACCTGTTGCTTACTTTTTATTTTTATAATAATTATAATTTATTTGTGTTTGTTTTACCTATATAATCTATTCTTGTATAGAAGAAAACATTCATAAAAATGAAATGCCCTGAGGGGTCTCCCCCCTCAGGGTATCGTAACTCTATAATAGATTTTTGTGATAATGAATATCGAAATACCGATACTGGACCATTTTTCATTTTCTTAGAAAAAAAAATCACAATTAAATATTTTATCGATAAGGATGGAAATGAAATTCTCATAGATGAAGATACTCTACTTGGAGATATTGATGAAATCAAATCCAAAACAATATCTAAACCTATCCACCCAATGGTGTTTGGTAAATTTATTTACCAAAATATGAATAAATTCAACCACTCTATCCTTGGAATCTCACAAATTAACAAATTCAAAATTAGAATCCAGTTCCAAACCTCAACTGATGCAAATGCATTCATTAAAGACCCCATATTGGAAAATTCTGAATACACCGGATATATTCCCTTATTTTTTACTACTAGAATAGGAGTAGTTAGAAACTATCCTCAAGAATTAGATGCAAATGATTTCCTAGAAAATTGCTTCTGCACTTCTCCTTATAAAATTCTTAAAGCGGAGAGGATGAACCGTTTGTTGAATTCCAAAGATAATAATAATCCTCAACTATTACCAACGAATTCAATTAAAATTACATTTGGCAGCCAAATACTTCCTTCTTATATTTGTATACATTCCGTCAGATGCGAAGTTATTCCGTTTATTCCTAAGCCTCCAATATGCAAAATCTGCTGGCGCTTTAACCATGTTTCCAGGAATTGCAGAAGCAAAAAACCTAGATGCAAAGCCTGTGGAGCGCTTGACAATCATGAGCTTGATCGCTGTCCTATGAAAGACAAGCCTATTTGTATAAATTGCAAAAAGGATCATTTTTGTTCAGAACTCGACAAATGTGAAGACTACTCGAGACATAAAAAAATTAGAGAATTGATGGTTTTAAAATGCTACTCTTATAAAGAAGCACAAGACACAATAAAATACAAACCATTTTCAGATGCTTTTGCATATGTCCCTTCTAAACCCTTTACCTATGATATGGAAAGTTTTCCTTCTTTAAAATCTAATTTTAATTCTAATAATTCAAACAAGAAAAGAAATATCCAACCAAATGAAAATAATGAGATAAGCGAGAGAAGGCATGCTAAAATTAAATATAAAAGAACTGAGAAAGTTCCCCAAACCAAGCCCTCGCCAAATTTTATATTACCTAATGAACAAATTAACACATGCACATCTCCGTTGCCTGCGAATCCTTATGGACCCAGGCAGCAAGACATTAGAAATGATTTAATGTCTAAAGATAGAGATGTAGATATGACTTCTCCGAATCCAGTTGAAAAATTTCAAAACAATCATATAATTATTAATAAATTCAATTCTGAAGAAATATCAACTAATACTCTTCCGAAAAGATAACAAAAATAAATAAAAAATAAATAAATGATTAAATATATTTATATATACCTATACTATATTAAAAATTACACGAGAAATTATTTTATTATTATATTATTTGTTAAAAAAGCTATCTCATAAAATTTTTATATTATGTATGACTAATGTTCTACCATCTAGTTTGTTACATATCCTTTGATTTATTGAACTGTAAAAAAAACATTGTAATACTTTCTTCACAATGTAATGTATATATATTTATGTAATTTTATGTATTTTGTTTGGCCTAATGACCTAATGTTCTCTGTAACAAGGTTATATTTTAATAAAAAAAAAAAAAAAAAAGTAATGGTTCAAAAATTTGTAACTCTGTATACTTTATCCTTATAATAGTAGCTATCCTTCAGAATTTTTACAGATTTTCAGCTATTACAATTTTGGAGTTAAATCTAGATAAAATACTGCTATTGGTTTCGTGCATGCTTCCTGGTGGGAATAAGAAATTCGATCGAAGCGCACGAGGCGGTGAAAAAGTAAAGAATCCTGAAAGATTCAACAGCATTAATAGAGAATTATTTTTATAAATGGATCATACTTCGTGTTGTGTAATAAGACTCCAAAATTATAATAGCTAAAAATCTGTACAAATTCTGAGGGATTATCTACTATTATAAGGATAAAGTCAAATTTTCAAATTTTTTGAATCATTATTTTGGCTGGAATAAAAAATTGATCGTTCAATGCCAAAAACCCCATGTTATTTAGATGGGAAACTTAATCGCTGTGTAGCACAAGGTTAAAATTGAGATAGAGACTTGAAACTTGGGGGATATTTTTTTTATTTATTTCTAACCATATGAGCCCCTGTCAGCGTAAATATTCGAAAAAATCCAAAATAAGGAACACCCTAATGTATATATAGAACCTTTCAGATAATATGCGAGGCCCGGTAAAACTAATATTTTAGAGGCCCTTCAAAATATATATATATTTTTTCTCCTTAAGAAAAAACAATGTCTCGGTCAATAAATAAAAATTAAAAAAACAAAACAATTAATACATACTCAGTTATAGATTTTGGAAGAGGTTTATTTTCCATTTTCAATATAAGATGTCTTTCTTCGATTTCTTCTAAAATACTTCTTGGCGGTGCAAATGGCTTTAGTGTTTTGTCCCACCAATCTTTTTCAATCCGTTTTTTTTGGGTGATGGTAAGCCAGAGAGGATCATATCGTTTTGTGACATCTTTTAAAGATAAATCATTATTGAATGCTAGTATATACGTGACTGGCGGTGTAAGTTGTTTCTGAAATGTTTTTTTTAAATTCTCAATTATCTATTCTTTTTGTTATTATAAAAATAAATTGAAAAGATTTAGTTTGAAGAGAGTAGCAGAGTTGATGATTCTTAAGAGAAATGAATAAGGTTGTTTTCTGCTTGATGCAAATAAACATATTTAATTATAAGGGGATTTATATAAATATAATTTGTTGGAGACGTTTAAAAAATATAAAAAAATGATAGAATTAATTAACAAGACATTTACAAATTTCGAGATTGTAAATATTGTAAATTTAGATTTACTTATATGAATTGTGAATGGAAAGTTGTAGACTGGTAATTGAAATTCGTAGGAATGAGTGATGAATTTTGTTACCCTTGTTATTACATGCGAGCATGGTTTTTTGTTTTCTTTGATAAATAGTTTGATGTGATTCGATTTAAAATGAATATAGACTGTAATAATATTCAGAATATTATGTATCGAAACCCTGCATTGGGCCCAAGGCTGAAATTGCGGTAATAAATAAATAAATAAATAAATAAATAATAAATATGTAAATTTTTTAAATTTGGAAAATAAACACATTTTGTTAAAAAACAAAAGCAAATTATATATAGGTATGTTTATTTATCCTAACAAGGAACCAGGCAGAGCTACAACATATGTTGGACAGAGTAGTTAAATACAGTGAATGGTCTGAACATTAACATAAGTAAAACAAAAGTGATGATATTCGCCAAAACGCCAAAAACTACAACAATTAAGGAGAATAATCACGATATCGAACAAGTACAGTCCTTCAGATATCTGGAGTACACAAATTACAAGAGGGAAAAAAAATAAGATCTAGAATAGAACAGGCTCGAAAGACGCTCACCAGTATAAAACAATTCTCCACAACATCTGAAATTAATTTAACATTAAGAGTCCGAATGCTCAAGTGCTATGTGTTTTCCGTTCTTCTATATGGATGTGAAGTCAGGATGTTGGATTCTTCTTTAGAGAAAAAACTACTGCCCTTTGAAATGTACGCATACCGAAGGATTCTAAAGATTCCCTCTACCGAAAAAGTGACAAACATTGAAATCCTCAACAGTATGCAGAAAGACACTGAGCTACTGTTAAAGCTCAAAGAGAGAAAAACCAGATATTTAGGTCATATTATGCGTGGTAACCGATATGAAATTCTCCGCTTGATTATTGAGTGGAAGTTTTTTTTTGTTTTTTTTTTTTTAATGAAAATAATGAGAGAACGAGTTACACCAAAAAGGTGCATCCCTTAAAATCCTGGGTTGGGCCCTCCATCGTGAAAAGAAGAAGGGGGATTTTATGGGCTGAGTAGGGGTTGAAGGTATCTGTGGATACGGGTCTTAAACAGCTGAAGGTTATAAGTCGCGGGGAAGACGGTGGCTGGGAGCAAGTTTCAGTCTCTGGAGGTCATAAGGATAAAAGAGTTAGTGAAAGCGCTGGTTCGATTTTTATCCAATTTGACAGCGAAGGGGTGCTGAGCGTTCGAAAACCGCGTGTTTATCGTAAAGAGGGCTTTAGGGGGGGATAATTGATTTCAATTCGACTGAACAGACACCATGATAGTATATGTAGTACAGATTAAGGGCAGAAACGGTTCTTCGGTGAGCCAGGGAATCGAGTGAGTTAGTTAAGGCCGGGTCTCCTATTGGTTTAATTGCTCACTTCTGAATTGCATCCAGTATAGCAAGAGAATGCTTGGAGGCCCCTCTTCACAGATGAGAGCCATATTCTAGATAGGGATGAATTTGAGCCTTATACATGAGATTTGAGCCTTGTGAGATTGAAGGTAGAAGATCGGTTTGCAGACACCAGAACTCATGGCTGAAGGACCTGAGATGGTTCGGGTGCTCGTAGGATGATATCTTTGGGGATGTAATCTCAAAAATGATGATTGCCATATGGATCACTAACCTCCGAAGGAGAAAGCGTTATAAGAGAATTATTGGATAAAAAATACTTGGTAGGTTTCATATTAAGATATAAATTCGTTTTATTTTTATATCTTAATGTGAAACCTACCAAGTATTTTTTATCCAATAATTTAAAAAATGTTTCACCAAGTACCAACAGCAAATTCCTTAAAAACTGTTATAAGAGAAGATGTTTATTTGCATCAAGCAGAGGGCAAACTCATTGATTTCTCATTAAGAATAAAAATAAAGGTTAATAATTTACTTTTCTTTCACTAGTGCTTTTGTGGTACTTACGTATTAACGCCACCGCAGCTAGAATTGGCGGTTTTTAAATTTCGGCAATCTACACCTCAAGTTTGTTTGGGAACGCATTTTTTAACTAATCAAACCGAGATCATAAACCGAACCTATTCAAGTTGTTTTTTGACAGAGGGGAACTGAGTTATTCTATTTTATGATTTATCTCAAAAATTTTAGCTGTAGATTGGCGAAATTTAAAAATCGCCAAATCTAGCTGCGGTGGCGTTAATACGTAAGTACCGAATTATTAAAGCTATCATTCTCAAGAACTTTCTAATTTAAATAAAATTACATGATGTTTCGTGTTTTTAAATATACACAAATAAAAAAATACAAATCTTTTATAAAAACAATCCAGAACACGTTTATTTTAAAACCGAACGTTTCGGGAGAATTTCTACCTTTTTCATTGGTAATTTTCAAAGAAAAAGAAAAAAGAAAAACAAAAAGTTGCTTTCTCTAAATTTTCTTTTTTCTTTTTCTTTGAAAATTACCATTGAATAAAGTAGAAATTCTCCCAAAACGTTTGGTTTTAAAATAAACGTGTTCTGGATTATTTTTATAAAAGATTGGTATTTTTATAATTTATATGTTTATAACAATCAATAAAATATTTTTTGTTTTCTAAACACAAATACTTACATAAATATTAGAGATGCAATCATGATTTCCAGAAGTTGGATCTAAACAAATCCATATTTCTTTATCTTCTAGAAATAATTCAGCCCAATAATCACAATATTTTAAATTAGTACTTGTACTCGGTTTATTATCCTCATCTGATGAACTTAAAACACTTCGATGATTTTTTGAAATAAATTTAGTTTCGTCATCGCTAGAATCATTGGTTTTATTTATTGTTTTTGTATTTTTTGTTTTTCCTTTAGCCTGTTTTTTTGTTCCTTTCTCATTTTTAGATTTTTTTTCTGATTTTAAATTTTTTTTATTTTCAGGCTTTTTTCTTTGTTTAGTTTCCATTTTTGTAATACTTTTATTTTTAATTGAGGATGACGCGTCTATTTCAGAATCCCCTTTTTTTACTTTGCTTTCTTTTCCCAAAGAACATAAATCTTCTGTTTTAGGCCTTAACGGAACTGGCTGCAGAGAAATAACTAATCTCGCTTTCAGCCCTATTGCTCTTAATAGAGAAACAAACATAAGAACCAATTCTCTTTTACAGCATGCTGTTTTGTTTGTAAAATTTTTTTCTAGAATTAAATCATTAACGCGATGATTATGAGAATTTTCACGAAACTTGATATTTTTAAAAAACCATGAAGTTATAGATTTTCCATACTTTAAATCAACTTGGTCTTTAGGATAACTATACTGGGAAGGTAATAAAGAGAGTGCTATTGCCATGACATTTTCACAATTAATATGATTATTAAGTAATTGGCCATAAGCAATAAGACATAATAAATGAACTTTATGTTTTAATACTTGGACATCTCTTATTTTTTTATTAAGATGCCTTCTTAATTCTTCTTCAAAAAGAACTTGTTTACTTTTAGCTTGTTTCCTCTTGCCTAAATCTGATTTTTCTATTTTAATTTCGATATCACGAGTAGAAGCATTTAAATTTTCTTTTTTTAATTCATCAACTTCCTCCCAATCTTCTTCATCACTACTTTGAGTAAGTTTTTTTCGAATCTTTTTTCTCTTGCTCTCATTTTCAACCTCCATGGTTTTATTTCTATCCTCTTTGATCTCATTCTTTTCTATATTCATTGTCTCACCTAACGCCAAAATCTGGGAAATACTCAACTCTTCTTCTTTTCTATCATTTTTTTCTTTTCTTTTTTCGATTTTCTCTCCGTTATTAATTTTCGATTTTCGTTTAGATAAAGATTTCTTTTTATCATCTTTTGAATTAACAAAATAATTAGATACTACTTGAACATCATTCGATATTTCATTGGAATTTTCTATTTTAATTGACTCGAAGTCCGAATCGTCTTCTGATTCTGATAGTCTTGATGCAATTATTTCCTCCTCTTCTTTTGCCTTTTCAAGTCTTACTTTATGATTCCTTTTAAGCGATGTAAAAAATTCAGATTTGAAATCGAAGTTTTTAGGATTCTGAAAAAGTTCTTCACTACTACTACTCCCAGAAGAGTCATCATCCTCTTTTTTTGGTTTATCCAATTTTATTTTTTTAATAGGGCTTATGATAGAAGATTTTTTCCCTGTGCTTCCCTCGTTTTCGCTTGCAACAGAGCTCTCCCCATGGCTGGAATCTGATTTTCGTTTTTTAATTTCCTTTGGTGTTTTTTTATTTATTCTTTTTTTCCCTTTGGTAACAAATTCTTTTTCGCTTTCCGAAGAGCTCTCATCTCCATCGGTCGATTCCGATTCGGGTTTTTTTATTTTAGGTGATGTTTTGCTTATTCTCGTTGATCGTCTTAATGAATTCATTAATAATAATAATGTCAAAAATTATAAGAAAAATAATATTAATACCTGTAATAATAATAAATTAATTATTTTTAATTTAGTGTGTGTAGGAATAAAAGTGTAGAATAAAATAAAAATTCATACAAAAAGTATCAATTATTTAAACAAAGATTTTATTTATAATTGACCATTGAATCATTTCTTGTTCCTTGACAGTGTTGACAGAAAGCGGGAAATAATCTCTAACGGAATAAATAGGAACTATATTTTTCCTATATTTTTAAAATAAACTGTTCATTAAATCTATTTATTTGATAAATTTATTAGAAAAAATATTTATGGGAATAGAATTTTTTGATTCATTTTTTTTTTGCACCATGGATGGTCTAGGGGCCATCCATAAATTAAGTTATGCGCTTTCAATTTTTTCTCAAAAGTACATATAGCAGTAAGTAAATGAAATATAATAAATTATATTAAAAGTATATTTTATTTACTTACTATACAAAAATAAAAATAAAAAATTTGCTAACGCATTTACTAACCTACTAACGTACTAACTAATGTACTAACAGATATTTTGACAAAACACTATTATCTCGAAAAATATTTTTTTCTATGTTCACTTTTTATAGGGGTGCAGCTACATTATAATAAATAAAAATAAACTTATTAGGGCTTTTTTGTAGAACGAATGCCATATGGTTTAGCCCAATTTTTTTAATCAAAATAGTGTCAGCCGTTTTTGAGATATTTCGAAAAAACGAATAAAAAAACACTTTTTTCATTCACGATTACAATAACTGACCATACCTTCCGTATGGTAAAGTAAAAATAAAGCGTTAAAAACTTTAGTCTTTAATAGTTATTCCGTGCGAGGAGTAAAAATAAAATCTGTCAAAAAGCCGCCAGACACTGTTTAATTAATTAAATAGGCTGTCCAGTGACCAGGAGTAGGTAATATATATCCAGGTCTTAGCTGCAAATTTTTTCCATCGGGTTGACATATCAGAATCCTGAATTCGAAAAACGAATATTTGCTGCCTTTTTTAAGAGCTGATTAGATTTTGAACTAAGAACAGGGGGCTACCTTACTTTTTATACTTGAAATTATTATTATTATTTTTTTATTAATACCTTAAAATGTCCTATTTACTATTAAGCCTTTTCGTAGGCTTTATCACAGTGATTTCGCTTAATTTTTCTAATCAAAATAGTTTTAACAGTTTTGACATATTTTGTAAAAACTAAACTAAACAAAAACACCATTTTTTTCTGAATTTTTACTTATGTCTATTTATTGTGTAATCAAAATAAAATTTTATAAACGATAGGGCCAAGTTATATAAAGTCACGTGATGTGTTCAAGTGGAGCCAGAATTTTAAATTAAATTAACATTTTATATTTAATATTTAATTATATAATATAAGCTTTTTATTTTAATGGCGCTACATATGCTCGTACAAATCACACTTTATTTTTTTGTAAAGATTAGTTAAATTCAATAAACAATTGTTTGAATATGTTTTATTAAAAAAAAAAAATAACAAGTACGATGTTCAAAGTAATTAAAAGTGACCTTATAAAACTATAAAAGGAATTAAGAAATGAGTCTTTAGTATTATTTCTCAATTTCTCTATGTATAGAACTTATATCTCTGATTCTATATAATGATTATGAAAGCTTAACCTATTACGAATAGGTATTCTCAGTTCTTTTACTGTACATTTTATATTTCTAATATTCGATATATATTTTTATCTATAAAACATAATTATAACTTTTAAGGTAAGTCACTAAAATATAAAAGTTTGTTTTCAATTTATTTATTTGTTTTTAATCATTTATTTTAGAATGTACAGGTCTGCTCGAATTATATTCAAAAATAATCTTCCATTGAGTCATTGTCAACTTTTAAAAATTAATTCTTTTCATTCTAATGAAAAAATTCCTAAAATTTGTATTATTGGAAGTGGACCTGCTGGATTTTATGCTGCTCAACAATTAGTTAAGGTAAAACAATAATCTTTTTCATCAATTGTTTTGATTTTACATTATTAATGCAAATCTTAAAATAATACAGTTATGTTGATTCATAGCTTGGATGAGAATTATAGTTTGGAAGATTTAAAAATATTTTATAGAATGCATCAATCTGACAGGTATTTTTAAACAAAATGAATCCATTTTTTTGTTTGATTTAGTATGACCTCATTTGGTCTGGCCTTTACTAGTTGAATGTTGAATCTGAGAGGTTTCTTTATTGTCAGGTGCAGATGTTTTCAAAGAATGAATGAAAAAAAAAATGTCATTTTTTTTTTTAGAAAATAATAAGAGAGAGAAGGAATGACTGCTCTAATTTAGAGTTATCAGTCTTCTTAACTCAGGATACAAAATACACTGTGGTGCAAAAAAGTGGAACACTTAGAAAAATATAACATAATCGGTGTCAAAAGAGGGCCTGTCGCTGGACTCCTTAACATCAAGCCTAATTCCCGGAGACTTCTTCTAATAGAACAAACACTTAGGTTGACTTGTCGAATTTGTAGAAGGCGCTGTTGAATTTGAGCTGTTTTACAATGCCTCCAATAGTATGAATCGGTCGGTCATCTCTCTCATTTGAACCTCTAATTCGACCAGATCCGGGTCTCCTGGCATAAGAGTTTGTTTCTCTATATCGTTTTACAGCTCTGTGGATACTTCCAACCGATGCTTTAAGTCGTTGAGCGACATACCGATACTATCTTCCATCATTTATTAGAGCTACAGCTTGAGCTACTTCCTCAGTCTTTAGAGGCATTATGCTTAGACAATATTTCAAATGAAATTAAATTAAAAGGTGAGATAAAAATATTTGTACAATCACAGAATGTATTAAAAGTTTAAATAAAATATGTTTTTTCTGAAAATTATTTGAAAAAACTAAATTTTTCTAAGTGTTCCACTTTTTTTTTGCACGACAGTGTATATACAAAAATAATAACAAACTGACTCAAGCCAATATCGGAATCTGTATTAAGCGAGGAACAGAATGGGTTCTGAATAGGAAGGTCATGCAGAGACAATATTTTTACCGTAAAACAAATAATAGAAAAGAGAAGAGAATTTAATCTAGAAACACATATAGAGAGACCTTTCTGGATTTAGAAAAAGCTTTTGATAATGTTAAACTAGAAAAACTCTGGGAAATTCTTACTAGAAAGGGAAATACCATCTAATTTTAGTGATAAAGAGCATTTATAAAAATACCAGGATTTAAATTGACAAAGGAAGAAAAATACTCGACGAAATGTATATAAACCAGTGAATCGACAAGGGTGCACCCACTTTGTTTAATCTATATTTATATATATACTAGCTGACGACCGGGCCTTCGGCCCGGCGTCACCTAGCCCCTGGCGGGGAGCGTCTCGTTCATACCAATTTAATAATTGAAATTTAAAATCTTACTGTAAGTATCGAAAGAATGTGCTGAATGAAATTGATTCAAAAATAAGGAAGAATAAGGAAAGATTTATTTAACACATTGCCTAAGCACGATCACTATCTGACCAATCAGAATCGTTCTAATAATTTAACGCTTTGGCATTGGCTATGCACTGGCCAATCAGATCGTTTCCACATACATATATATCCACATACTTTTCTATTTTATATATATAGATATATAGATAGATATATAGACGATCTTCTTAGAACCTGGAAAAATAATGTGAAAGATGGCATACTGCTAAAAAGAAATATATACCTTAAAAGGTAGTTGTTTCACCATATGGGTTTTCTTAGGATTTTTTTGAAATTTAGCTAGATTATTATTTAAATACTTCTGCATCGATTGGTGGCAAAACGAAATTTATGAACAATATAGTTCCGGAGATATTAAATTCCAAAGATAAGAGTTTTTCAGACTCTTATACATTGCACTATACGTGATATATCGGAAAGTTTACATACATATTTAATTATAATTGAGAAACTTCCTAACATTGTTATAAAAAACTAAACCAACATTAAACAATAACTAATACATTTTTTAAGAAAATTTTAATTCATAGTTACAACACAGTTTCTGAGATAATAATGAATAAATAATTAAAAATATACAATGAAAAATTTACACTAAAAACAAGCTGGAAACAATGCATTTATTTAACCTAAAAAGTGGGTTAACTTTAGTAATTCTTTGACGTTTTTTCTCTTCAGTCATTGTCGCAACAGTTTTCAATCGCTTATTAAGAACTTTTTGTTTTATAAATCTCCCTTTATAATGTACTTTATCTGAAATTTCTATGATAAAATATATACAAGCTCGGACAGAGTTGCCAGATTTGTCAAACGAGCACAGGATTGGCTAGTAGTGGTACATAAATAGCAAAAAGTTTTGGGCTTATGAATTATGAATCCTTAATGTCTGTTCTATATACTCTAGCATTAACTTTTTGCTAGTATTGTCGCGAAACAACTACCTTAACACCTTACTATTATATTTGATGATGACCAGCTCATAATCCAGGATAGTGAAGACAAATTACAACTATCCGTACATATATTCTCACAAATGACCAGAGAATACAATCTTAAAATATCCTCATCAAAAACGAAAATTATGGCTTTTAGAGGCAAACGTCTTATACGATCTAAGATTGTTATAGATTGATCACAAATGGAACAAGTCTACCAATTCAATTATCTGGGGTGCGAGCAGAGCCTTGTGGAGGAAGTAGATCTGGATAAAAAATTAAACCGATTCCAACACGTGTGCGGCACCATAAGGAGACACTTAAAGAAAACATTCATGGAGGCTCAAGTAAAACTGTATAAAGTCGCCGCCAGACCAACGCTCTTGTACGGAAGTGAAACCTGGGTCATGACCAAGAGAGAAGACAGCCAAATTACAGCCGAGGAAATGCGTTTCCTTAGAGGCGTCAAAGGATATAGAAGACTAGATAAAATAAAAAATAATCAAATAAGAGAAGGAATCGAACCCGAATGACAGTAACAGCAATCATTTGGATACTCTGTGAGGTGCGAACCCCTCTGACATATGTAAACGCCTTAAATATTTTACTCAAAGATTTTAATCTTCATTTGTAAAATTTCACTATCTAGTGATTCTAAATATAAACACATAGCCATGCCATATATGGCCGCTCCTGCTGTCTTTTTAAATATTTTTCTTTATTCTTTAAATGTCTTTTTACTTTAATTACCTTTTCAATTTCACAATAAGTGTTCTAACACTAAACGAAAATATCTAACAGATTATATATTCTCAAAATTAATGCATTAATTAATCATTCTATTTATTAATATATCTTGATAGTATTAATTTTTTTTTTTAATGAAATAAAATATTTTTTTTTTTTTTAGTCCTTGCCAAAAGTTGAGGTTGATCTTATTGATCGATCCCCATTACCTTTTGGTCTTGTTCGGTATGGAGTTGCTCCTGATCATCCAGAAGTTAAAAATGTTATAAACACCTTTACAAAAACTGCTAAACATCCTTCTGTCCGATTTGCTGGAAACATTTCGATTGGTAAAGATGTCACTCTAGAAGATCTCAAGCAGTGGTACAATGCGATTTTATTGGTAAATTATTGAATTCAAAAAAAAATTAATCACTAACAATTTAATATTCATATACTTACTAAAAAAAATTACTCTATACGGCCAGGAGACTATTTAATTTTTAATTTTTTAATTTAAAAGTAAAATAATACATATATTCAAATTTTCAAAAAATTTTAATTAATATTAATTTTTCTATCTTTAATACTTATTAACTTTTTCTACGGTTCTGAAGAATGGACCTGTTCCACTCTTTCCTATTTTACACTTTGGGCTTCAGACGCCAATTTAGCCAACAATATTTTGGACTTTTCGAACCTCTTTCTCATTTTAAAGCTTGAAGTTGTCACATGCCACAATTTCTTGCCTCACAGATTTCAGCCAGACAAGTCAATACACAGAAAATGAAATACCAAAGTTTGTGCGTCTTGTCCACACGCGTTGCAGGAATTCTACTGAGACGGCCTTTTCTAATATTCCTCACAAATACATAGAGTCCTGGGTTTGAATATTTAAAGCCTAAAATCTATTTTATTTCTTTGACTTGGAGGTACTAACATTTTTGCTCCAGAACGATTTTTCTAATACTTGTTGTTCTGTTCTAGAGTTATCGTTGTTATCATAATTTAGACAGACAAAATTTTTTTATTGAAAATGATTTTTTTTCCTGGTTTCAGACATTTCTAAACTCGATTAAGTAAAAAAAAAAAAATGAATTATTCACTACTCCGGTCCACGAGGCTGACTTAGACTTCAAAACGTATTGAGTAATTGAAGTAAATTTTGATGAGGCAGTCCAAAGTTCAAAAAAGAGTGACAATTGTAACTATCCTTTTTATTAAAAACCGACGTTTCGGTAGTTTATTCCCTCCTTCAGGGTTTTGAAAGGTCAGTGAAGGAAATCCAATGTGATATTTCCCTCTTCTCCTCTCTCAGTAGCAGTAACAATATCTTACAGTATTTCATTCTCAGCAGAATTTAGTGTAGTCGGTTTGGAATAAAAAAGATAAGTTACAATTATCTCTCTTTTTTGAACTTTGGACTGCCTCATCAAAATTCCCTTCCATTCACTTATCAGTCCGCCTCCAAAAACTACTTCAATCGTATTGAGTAATTTTTGTCAATTAAAATCTGACCAGAACGCATTAATATTGTTGGAAAACCCTCTAAAAATTCAAGACGAATAATTCTTGACTATCTGCTTATTCCTCATTAATAGAAATATTCAATTTATTTATCCCTATGAATTAATTCTAGAGTCTTTCCGACTTCCTTCAACCTTTTAATTCATCTTCTTCTTTCTATGATGTGAGAGTCAACCCTGCCAGTGTTAAACTTTATTTCATCTTTATCATTAAAAAAATAGCTATAAATGTTTAGAATTAGCTATTAGCTTTGTAATTCAAAAATAATAAACTTAAATTTTTTCCCACTTAAATACTAATATTAATTTATTTATCATTTCTTTTAGACATATGGGGCGGGCAAAGATCGGATTTTAAATATTCCCGGAGAAGATCTTAATAATGTTATTCCTGCAGGGTACTTTGTTGGATGGTAAATATTTATTTATACTATAAAAGTTATGAGATGGTTTTTCTAATTATGGGAGAAAGAGAGAGGGATGTCCCTGTATTAATAATTAAACTAATAAATATCACTTGGAAATAAAAATATTTTTGTAAATTTAATACAAATATTTATTTTCTAGGAACCAAACATAATTGGTAGATTTTTGTTATTCGTATTAAATAGTCTATACATTTTATAAACGAATAACAGAAAAGAATGAGTTTTGAGTTTGAAAGCTTGAAATGAATGATAGTATTTGTTTTCTTTAAAGTAAATATTCTTAAATTCCATTTTACCACTAGAACAAAATTGACATTTTCTTTTTTTAAAGGTATAACGGTCACCCTGAAGCAGTTTCTCTAAAAGTTCAACTTAATCATGAAATAGCATGTGTTCTTGGCCAGGGCAATGTTGCACTTGATGTTGCTAGAATTTTATTAACACCTATTGATGAATTAAGACGAACTGATATTCCTGAATATGCTCTTGCTTTGTTAGCGGAAAGCAAAGTAAAGGAGGTATTCGTTATTGGCAGGAGAGGACCACTTCAGGTAAATTTATTTTAAAATATTTTACTAATGATAAATTTATTGTTGTATCTTTCGCATCTATAGAAAATTTGTAACAGAAATATAGCAGGGAATTGGACAAAATTAAAAACACAGAGTTTTTATTAAATGGGCCAGACATTTCGTCAATTTATTTTGACTTCCTCAGTGGCCCATTTCATCACTCTTTGTCAAAAAACAATTTCCCTATAAGACGAAAATGGGCTACTGAGGAAGTCAAAATAAATAGACGAAACATCTGGCCCATTTAATAAAAACTGTGTTTTTAATTTTGTCCAATTCCCTGCTATTCCTGTTACAGATAAATTTATTATTTCACAGTATATATGTTGCAGTAAAAACCTGTTTTTAGTAAGAATGGGTTCTTACTAGTTAAAACGCGTTTCACAGAATACCTTTGTGGCAACTAGAGTTTACTGATGTTGGTTGAGTTTGGTTTAAAGGTCTAGAAACTTCATTTTTGACCTTTCCCCTCATTTTGGGTGTTTATTTTCAAAAATTTTTAAACGAAAATGTCAAAAATTAGAAGCAAAGTTATAGAGGGTGTAATTTTTGACATTTTCGTTTAAAATTTTTTGAAAATAAACACCCAAAATGAGGCGGAAGGTCAGAAATGAAAATTCTATACCTTTGAACCAAACTCAACCAACTTCAGTAAACTCTAGTTGCCACAAAGGTATTCAGTGAAACACGTTTTAACTAGTAAGAATCCGTTCTTACTAAAAAAACGGGTTTTTACTGCAACATACACATCA
>JALMQS010000137.1:318653-345300 GCA_024734495.1 Forficula auricularia
ACTTTGAAGTATATTTTTTTAATTTTATTTATCTGTGAATATATATCTGAGAGACGTATTTATCATCCTATAAATCATTCGGACTGATCCTATATCAAGTCGATTTATTAAATTTTTAATAAAAAAAACCATTGGCATTTGCAGTGCAGAACAAAGAGGAATAATATAATATTTCGCATAGCTCCGATATAAATTTAAATACTTTAGAATTAAGGATTAATAAATTATTTTGTTAATTTCATTTGGGTTTTTATTATATTTGAATTTTAGGTAGCATTCACCATCAAAGAGTTTAGAGAAATGATCAAATTAAACAATTGTCAAACTATCTTTGAAAATAATATATTTGATGATATTAATTCTTCAATTCTATCAAATTTGCCAAGACCTCGAAAACGTCTTACCGAGCTTATGATCTCAAGTTCAAAAGGATCTCAAAAAGAGCATTCAAAATTGTTCCGGCCTTTGTTTCTTCGAACTCCAAAAAAAATTGAAGGCAATTCCGGTCATGTTTCTGCTGTTTATTGTTCTCGAAATCAACTTAAAAACTCTCCTGATGGAAATCCAGAAAAAGCAAAAGCGGTAGAAGATTTGTCATTACCTCTGGACAAAATAGAATGTGGACTAGTTTTGCGTTCAATTGGATATCGAAGTGAAAAAACCGATCCCTCAGTTCCATTTGATGATTCCAAAGGTTTGGTTCCTAATCAAGAGGGCCGAGTTACAGAAGGACTATATTCAGCAGGATGGCTTGCTACAGGGCCAACCGGTGTTTTACTTTCAACAATGACAAACGCTTTTAATGTCGCATCTTCTATAATTCGGGATTTATCACTAGATCTTCAAAGTTTAACCAATAAGCCTGGCTATTCGGAACTTGAAAAACATTTAAAATCAAAAGATATTCAGGTAATTTCAATTTTCTTTTATAATCTTATCTAAATATGTCTTAAATAAACGTTTTACTTGATTTTAATAAAAGAAAAGTAAAAATATTTTTTGGAAAAATGATTATTTACTATGAGTTATTCACTAGGTCAATTGTTTCAAGTGTAAGAAAAAAAAGGGAGAGAGAGTTTTTTCAATATATATATTTCGGACTGTCAATTCATCATCAGGTGATTCAAAAAATAACTTAATTTTGGATTGACAGCCCAAAATATATATTTTATATATTTTGCTCACTGTTTTTGGAAATCGAATAATGATTTTGTGTTTCATTCATAAATGAAAATGCCCAATCTTTCTAATAAACTCATAATTTTGAAAAAATATTCATTAGTTTTTTTTATAGCCGATTCAAATTCCAAAAGTTAAATGGCCCACCCTATTATATAAATGAAAAAAAAAACTTGCATCTTTTTCTTTAAATTAATATTTTCATTTCCACTTTGTTTTGGTCCATCACGAAGTTTTTTACAAATAATGATAATTTTCCTAGAGGCTTTCCAGTTCGATGACCTGAATAGCTTCATTATAAGGGCCGAAACCGTGAGAATGCTTTAAATAAGCGGTTTCCAATCTTTATACTCTGCGCCTCCCTAAAAAAAAAAAAAAAAAAAAAAAAAAATCTGCGCCTCCCATCTTTTATTTTTTTAATAGATAAAATAATATAGAAATTAAATGTAGGTATGTATAAAAATGTAAAATAATGAAAAAAAAAAATATTAATTCACTGAAATTTTCCTTTTAAGTTACGATATGAAATTTTATTTATTTGTACATATTTATAGTATGAAAAATAACTTTGCATTAAAAAATTCTCTCGCCTCCCCTGGCACTAGTCAGGGCCTCCCCGTTGGAAACCACTACTTTAAATAATTAATTATTTTTTTAATTTTCTCTTGGGTATTTCTAACCAGAAAAAATATTCAGATAATGAAATAAACTTAATGGTTTAAATAAGAGACGTGCAGCTTTTATTTATTTAATTTTATTTATGAACTCCCGCTAACGTTTCGGCTATTGGTTGTAGCCATCTTCAGAGCTAAACAATGGCAAACAATGTTAACAATATTAAATCGGTCTTGTCCGAGCACATCAATCAATTATAATTTTGTTTTTCTACTCAGCGGGAATTTGTCAATATTTCTATAAAACAATTTTTTTTTATGATACACCACATAAATAAAAATAAATAAACAAAAGCTGCACGTCTCTTATTTAAACCCTTTACTAAATTAATACAACTACAGCTATAAAGAATTCCTAAAATAAACTTAATGGATTCGTTATCAAAAATATGTGCTTTAAATGTATTATTATTTTTAGATTGTAGACTGGGAATCATGGGAACGAATAGATGCAGAAGAAATGAAACGTGGAAAAGATTTAGGGAAACCTCGAGAAAAAATCACTTCAATTAAAGAAATGCTCTCTATCGCTAAAACATAAATAAACTCTGTTTCAAATATGTAATACAGTACATATAAAGACCAAATAATGTATATTGTTTATATATATATACCTATATATAATTTTTAATAAAACAATTCTTATGAAATTTATTTATAAAAAATCTACTTATTTTCCTCTCATTAGATATTTTATACAGTTGAAGTAAATGCAATCTGACCAAAACCATAAATGTGAAAAGGGCCCAAGTTCGGTACAAACGGCTTCGCCGACAAAAGAGTTGTAATCTAAACGGGTACCAAGTTCCATAGCAGTTGCTTAAATCATAGCTATAGGGATGAACAACGATCTTCAATTGATTTAAAAGAAAATTTGTTAAGTTCTTTGATATTAAATTTATAACTCTCCAAGTTATAATAGTCAATAAATTACGTTTAACGTGATGATATTTAATACAAGCTTAAAATTTATCTAGTTGTTCTTATTTTATACTACAAACAATTTAGTTGGATATAAATATAAATGTTTTATATTAATTTATATTAATAATAATTAAATATTTCTCATAAAATATCTGTTAAAAACCCGGTCGATTTTTCATAAATTTCACCCCTTCATTTCGGACCCTGAAGAAGGGAAAGTTTCGGTTTTTCAATTTCCTCCTTTATTAATGTTTCAAGCTTTACCAGTATACCAAATTTCAGAATTCTAGCTTGATTGTATTTTCACTATATGTTAATTAAGCCTATAATCAATTTCACCCCTTCATTTTAGGTCCTGAAAAAGGGAAAGTTTCGCTTTTTCGATTTTTTCCTTTAATTGTAGCCCAAACTCTACCAGTATGCCAAATTTCAGCATTCTAGGATCAGCGGAAGTATTTTAGGTTTTTGATATGTCAGTCAGTCAGTGTTAAAAATGGCAATTTTCGGAACTTAATAACTCAAGAAATATATTAGATTTATTCATGAAATTTGGGATTCTAGGTGTTCTAGTGGGTCTTATTAGGCATGCAAAATTTCAAGTGTCTAAGTCTAATAGTTTTCGAGTTATGGGGGGGGGGGGGGTCGAAAGTAGCTTGAAATGGTTCGTGTAAATATACACATGGCCGGTGCGTCGCCCGTTTTTCCGAACTTGGCTGACACACTGCCGTGTGTCTAGATAGAGCAGCGTTTCCCAACCGACGGTCTGCGGAAAATTTTCACCGATCAGGGTTAAAAAATTTTCTGTGATTTTTGTCAAAGACTAATATTCTTATATATAATAATTACAATAATTACTTATCTTTACTTATTATAAATAAGTGATGATAAAAATGTTACAATTAACTTATGTAATAGTTCTGTAATACTTAATAAAAAAATTTTGTTAAAAAAAAACCGGTCCGCGGACCAAAAAGGTTGAGAAATGCTGCAATAGAGATAACTTAAATTATGATCATTTAAATGAAAAGAAAAGACTTTATTCCAACAGCCAGATATTTTTAAATCTTTACAAAAAAATTAAATTCAGCTAGAACTTTTTTCCGACAAACAAGTAAACTTCAAAATCTTCTCTAAAGATCATAAAAGTACTAATCGAATTGACGACGGGGCGAACCTCATCGTCCGAAAATCGGCTCATACTGGACATATAGTTCCAATATCAACCGAAGAACCGGACCGAAGTGGATCTCTCCAAGGCGATTCTTAACCCTCCGAAAAATACCATCATTTAAAAAAGGCTGGAGATATCACTATTAGTATTAGATGAAGGAGGAGGTAGCAGCCATAGTTGGATGCGCTGGGTTCAATAAAACACTCTGAATAAAACGTTTCGACCTGAATTTATTTGGCCATCTTCAGTTAATTGGGCTACAAAATTTACAAATAGATGTTAACATTAATATATTTTATGCTTATTATCATAATATTACAAGTTGACCTAGCTGGCTGTTTAAACTTACAGTTATACACAAACAACTTTAATGCTAGCAAAACACAATGCTGCCTAATTTCTAGGCGCGCAGATAGGAACCTTCCGGACATTTCCTTTGATTCGAGCTCATTGGAATTCCGTAATAAAATATCAATGTTAGGTGTCACCTTAGGTTCTGACCTCTCCTGGAATGACCATATTTTTTTTTTTTTTTTTTTAATGATATTGATGAGAGAAGGAGATACACCAGAAAGTGGATCCCCTAAAGGCTTGTATGGACTGGCCCCTCAATCGTGAAAAGAACAGAGTAGAAGGAAAAGAAGCCGGGATCACGAGCCAATCTCAGAAACTTAGATACAATTCAATATCCAATTTACTAAGGTTTTAGGGGCTTCGATATTATCTCAGTATCAAAAGCTGCAGCATGTAAGCTTGGCTTTCTTTTCCGAACCAAACGATTTTTCACCCCCACTCAACTCCTTATATTATACAAGGCTCAAATTCGCCCCTGTCTTGAATATTGCTCGCATTTGTGGAGAGGGGCCCCCAAGTATTCTCTTGGAACCCTGGACGCAATTCAGAGGCGAGCTATCAGACTGATAGGCGATCCTACATTAACGGACACTCTCGACTCCCTAGCCCATCGTAGATCTGTCTCCGCCCTTTCCCTTTTTTATAGATATTACCATGCCTTTTGTTCTGACGAAATTAAATCGATAATCCCACCAAGGGCTTCATTTGCTCGAAATACACGATTTTCTAAAACTCAACACCCCTACGCGCTTAAACTGGATACTAATCGAACAAACGCATTCGCCAATTCATTTATCCCTATGACATCTAGAGACTGGAACTCTCTTCCTCCGACCGTCTTTCCAGAAACTTATAACCTTCAATCTTTCAAGACCAGCATCCACAGATACCTTCGACTGCTACCCAATCCCTAAATCTCCCCTTATCTTCACGTCACAAGGGTCCACCACGGACTACAGAGGTTGTACCTTCTTGGTCCAACTTCTTCTTGTATCAGTATCATTATAAAAAAAAAAAAAAAATCCGGTACACATATGTGATCCAACCAAGCCTTGTCAAAAATAAAAATTGTAACTTCATGTAAATTTATAACGTGCCTGCGCCCAAAGAGATAATGTATCATTAGATTATCTTCGGATTATATGAAAATACATTCTTTTACTGGTGCTAACTACAAATATCAATAAGATTAGTCGATAATGTAAAAAAATAAAAAACTTTTCAATTTCTCTTTCTGGATAATTTCACATTTTAAGGACCACTTCATTCGCCAATACATATATCACCATGACTTCAAGGAACTGGAACTCTCTCCCAGCCCCCATCTTTCCCAGCACTTATAATCTTCAAACCTTCAAAACCCGAGTGCATAAACACCTATACGTCTCCACCTCTCTCACTTAATTAACTTTCCCTTCTCTTCGGTAATGCAAGGGTCTTTCGAGATACATAGGAGCTGCATCTTTACTGCCCCTTCTTGCATTCGGTTGCATTAGAAAAAAAAAGTGTTTTAATTTAACAAATAAATACCGCTTAACATATTATTTAAAAAGGGCATATAACTTGGATGTCATGTATTCTATGTAGAATTATAGGCTTTAAGAAAGATGACATTGCTGGTATATAGACATAAAATTGACTAATACAAAGTTATTTGAATAAAATTTAATGAAGAAAGTAAATGGAAGGTGTTTTATCAGTGGTGCATTCACAATGCGAGTCGAGGTATGTGAGAACAGGGGCCTTGGCATATTTGGCCCCTAAAAGACGAGCGCGGATGATTCGTACTTTCGGATATTTGGCCATATACTCTTCGAGGGGTTTCTTGGTGTGCTCTGCAACAAAAAATACAGTTAAAATTAGTAATAATAATAATAATAACAAAATGAATCGTAGGGAGTTGGACATGACTTTAAATTAAATACAAAGTTTTTTATTCAAACGTTTCGTTGCTGGTTCGCAACTTCTTCAGTGGATCATTTATTAAACTTATTTGTCTGGAATTTTGACTAAGAGAAAAACCATTTTCAAACAGTATCCTTACAAATCACTCAATTTGATCAATAATATAAAACATAAACCTTTTAAAACAATGTAATTGTTTCCTGTCAAAATAATTAAAAGAATCAAATTGAACAAAGAAGATAAGGTATCTGATAGTACATAAAAAAAATTTCTTTGTTCAATTTGATTCTTTTAATTATTTTGACAGGAAACAATTACATTGTTTTAAAGGGTTTATGTTTTATATTATTGATCAAATTGAATGATTTGTAAGGATACTGTTTGAAAATGGTTTTTCTCTTAGTCAAAACTCCAGACAAATAAATTTAATAAATGATCCACTGAAGAAGTTGCGAACCAGCAACGAAACGTTTTGCCTATATTTGAATAAAAAAACTTTGTATTTAATTTAAAGTCATGTCCAACTCTCTACGATTCCTTTAATTATTAATCATGGACACGAATAATGAAATAATAATAATAACTCATTCCATTATTCGAGATTAAAAAGGGTCCTGAGATGTTTAATTCAACAAACGAGACAGAAAATAATTAATTCAGAGTTTAAAAAAGTATCGGATAAAAGAGACGAAAGGTCAAATTATTATTAAGAAGAATATTTCATGGTCTGGTCTCAATGTCTCTTTTCAAAGGAGAGCCAATGAAGAATAATTTAAAAATAGTAATCTTCACTTTCGTGTGAGGATATTGCTATTTTTAAATTCGAATAAGTTATCTGCCGTCTTTTTAAATAAACTTGTCTTATTGCTTTTTATTATTTAATAATGTATTATTCTTAGCAAATATGACTAAATATGAGTAATAAACTTATGTAACTAGGAAAACAAAACCTTTGTTCATAAAAAAAGAATTAATTAAGAATCTAATGGTAACTTCCGGTAATTAATGTTCAATAAATTGGACATGATATTAAGGACGTTCCCTAATAAATCGATTTCCTTCCAATCCTTTTAAGACTTTGAATACACATATGCTTATAAGTGTCCTTTATACGCAGAAATTTTTTTCAATAGTCCTTGCGGCACTAAATTTGTAAATATTGACTATTTGAAATTTGCATATTTAACACGCGAACCCTATCCCGATTGATGTTACTCGAGATTAAAAAATTAAAACTGTTTCATTAAATAACAATCGTAATTTTCATGAAATTATTTTGAAAAACTGAGAATCATTAACTGAAGATATAACAAATATTTTTCTGTTAAAATAATTGTATCAAGCGGTATTCGTTTTGTATGCAAAATGTTAAAATTTAGATACTTTTGATGGTTTTCATTTTTTCTCTAATGGCATGGCAAGTGAGAGAAGGCGACTTGGCAACGTCGCACTAAAATCACTCAATTTTTCAATATCTAAAAAACTTCTGCAGCTGGTGCATTTGAGAATCTAGCTAATTCTCACAACCCAACTATATACTATTCTTTTCTGGATTTTCGCATTGAGCTGTTTCATGAAGTGATTTTTTTTATTCTTTGTCTTTTAGCGTCGGTAAGAATGCAATGTTGCCAAATCCAAAAAACGACGCAGTAAAAATATTTTTGCCTTTCTGCGCATGTGAGAGTAGGGGAATGAGCGAACTGCATCTGAGCTAAATTAGGGAACGTCCGTAAGAGACTAAATTATTCTACAATCAAGTGTTGGATTTTGCCGAATATTGTAGCTCTTGTATAGATACATTGTTGATGAACTTTTTGGGTAAAGTAACGTTACAATTTCTTTCTTTAGGAGGTCCGATGAACCCACTTGACTCCGAAGACGAATTTCCAGGGGGGTCAGCTGACCTCCCTGACTCCATGGTTCCGCCGTCCCTGCTGACTTCCATTACTTTTCAACTATTAAATTAAAAAATAAATTTTTAAATACTTTATTATTTATTACTAGGTCGATCTGCTTTAACTTGAGAGCATACCGAGTCTTGTTCCAAGTTTTCTCTTTATCTTCCATTTTTTGTCATTTTCAAAATTTTGCGAAATTCTGAGCGCCATCCAACGAGTAGTATGCGATGTTCAATTCTAGGACATTTTACAATTATTAAATATTTATTTACTTATATATAATATAGTATTTAATATTATTTTTGGAAAATTGATACATTTCAATTAGACACTTTTATTATAATGATAAATGAAAATGTTTCAGAAATATTATATCCACATAATGGTATGGAAAACAGTAATATATTAAAAAATAGTAACCAAAAAAATGACACTTCTCAAGAAAAAGGTAAATAATCAATCATAAAATAAAATAAATTTAAATAATTTCCAAACTTAATCTTACCAAAATTTTTAGAATCAAATCATATAAATACAAGACTACCAGAATTAAGTTTAACACACAGAATATCTATTGTTTTGTCACTATTCATCACATTTTTTGTTATCATATCAATTATTTATTTAAAATTCCCTAATTTGGAAAGGTATGTTTATCGTATCCCTCTAATTATTAGAATTGTCCTATTACACTGCTCAACAAAAGTTAAACAAAATTTTGTATCCCTAAACCTAACGATGGATTCCAGTAGAGTTTTATACGCTGATTATCATGCAATTTCCTGATTTTTTACAACATATCATAGTTTTGAGTTATTATCGGTCAAAACGACGAAATAGAAAAGAGCGTCCTCTTTGATTTTCAAATTACCACTTGTTTGTAGCTTACCTCAATTAGAACTCGAGTTATAACTAAAAAACTAAGACCATATGTTTTTATCTATGTTTATTATCCTTTATAATCAGGTAGTTTTAGTTTTTTAGTTGTAATTTGAGTTCTAAAAACAAGGGGTAATTTGAAAATCAAAGAGGTAACTGTTTTCTATTACGTCAACAAATTATTGTGATTTCAAATATTGCTGTTTAATATCTAATGGGACTCGAAAATAGGTCAAAATAGCCTTTTTCGTCATTTTGACCAATAAATCTCCAAAACAAGAGCTAATCGGTATTTTTATGATGATTTTTGAATTCAGCAGGTGGAAATACATCTGAATCAGCTATTTTTGAGCCCGAAACATTTTCATAGTTGGGCAGTGTTAATAAAGATACTTTTAATTTATATATCTGGAAGAACAATTCTAATTAATTATACAAATAACATTATTATTATTCAGTTCCATTATCAGTATTAGATGTGACAAATCAGAGAAAAAAAAGGAACAATTAAACACCGTGTTAAAACATGGCACAATAAATTGACGAAACGTTGCAATGTTTTAACACGGTGTTTAATTGTTCTTTTTTTCTCTGATTTGTCACATCAATACAAATAACTTTAATTTATGGTCATATCAAAAATGCTTCAGGCGAGTATTCTATTCATCAAAATGAAAAACAAAAAGTTCATCAAGTTCGTAATGTACACAAATTTGTCCTTTTCATGTTACAGTCATGTTTGTGTTGAAACTTCAGATTTATTATTTTATTTTCAATCATTTCATTAAACAAACAAATAAAATATTAGAAAACAAAAATTTAAATTATTTTACTATATACACCATCTTTTCATTGATTATAAATGGCATATGACAGTGTATATAGGGAAAGTCTATGAACTATAATGGAAGAGTTTGGGTTCCCCAAGAAATTAATCAGAATGACAAAGGTATGTGTTTGTGGATCAAAATTTAGAGTGAAGCTGGGTGGAAACATATCTCTTTTAAAATTGGAACGGGTTTGAGACAGGGAGATGCTTTGTCACCATTGCTGTTCAATCTAGTTTTGGAGAAGATAATGAGGGGTGTAAAACGGGTTGACGAGGGCGTGCCTCTGGGCAGAGTACTGAGGGCCTTCGGATATGCGGATGACATTGATCTTGTCTGCAAGAGTGAGGAAGGACTGAAGAGAATGTTCGGTGTTCTCGAGACGGGAGGGAATGGGGTGGGTTTAGTTGTAAGTGAGGAGAAAACCAAATACATGCTAATGTCAAGATCCATACCAAGTTGCACACCAATGAAAGTGGGGAATAGGGTATCAAAGTTTAAATATTTGACAAAGGAATTATTATTTAACGGGTTATAGTGGTGTTTCACAAAGAGGAAATAAAATTAAAAAAATTAAAAAATCTTTTAAATTATTTTGGAGATTTTTTATTTATCTCTATACATATTTCGGGCTATGAACCCTTCATCAGGAGGTTAAACAGAACACAGAACAGTTCTGTTTAACCTCCTGATGAAGGGTTCATAGCCCGAAATATGTATAGAGATAAATAAAAAATCTCCAAAATAATTTAAAAGATTTTTTAATTTTTTTTAATTTTATTTCCTCTTTGTGAAACACCACTATAACCCGTTAAATAATAATTCCTTTGTTTAATATGTTTCACTATAAACCAACACCGCTTTCCCTAAACTTTATTTAAATATTTGGGCGCTATAGTGACGTTGGATGCCAGAATAGACTAGGAAATAATCTCTCGAATACATGCGAGTAATAGAGCTTTGGCAAGTCTTAATAGACTACTCCGAATGAGAGTTCTATCACTAAAAATAAAAATATACAATACCTTGATAAGACCGGTTGTGATGTGTGGCTGTGAGTCGTGGACAATGACACTACTCAACCAGAAGAGGCTGATAAGTTTCGAGAATAAAGTTCTCAGGAATATATGTGGACCTGTTCAAGATCTAACTTCTGGTAAATGGAGACGAAGATCCGAGGAAGAAGTCAGAGACACAACAAAGCAGCCTTATATCTCAAGTGTAGTGAGAGAAAGAAGAGTTCACTGGGCCAGTCATGTGGTTCGTGCTCCCAAAACCAGGGACATAAAGAACCTCCACGAGAGCTACACGCCTAGAAGGAGACCCCCAGGTAGACCAAGACAAAGATGGCTAGATAATCTCGTCAGAGATCTACCAAAGCTTGACGTGGGGGTGGAATGGTAGAGATTGGCCCAGAATAGAGGGATGTGGAGAGGCATCACGCGAGAGACTCGAGCTCTACAAGGGCGATTTGGCCATGCGAGTATAGTAGTAGTATCAACATTAAACATTACTTGTCTCTAGGAAGTTTAGTTTGTTCTTTATTTAATTGAAAGTTTCTTTTTGCCTAGAGTAACAGAATTTTTATAAATTAAACGAGACAATAAAAGAGTGTTTCTTCTGCTGGAAAAATAATTTTTTCTTATTAATTTATAAATATACTATAGTTTTGAGAACTTAGCCCTCTTCGAAATTCAATTAATTAACAGGAATTGTATTAGACCGATGAAGAGGGCAAAGTCCTCGAAACTTTAGTCTCTTTATAAATATAAAAAAAAATATATTTTTCCAGCAGAAGACACTCTTTTATTGTCTCCTTTAATTGAGGCGTTCAAAAGCAGAGTGGACCATCCCACTTTTGGTTGTTAATCAGGTTAAAGTGTCGCTTAATGTTTTCCTAATGAACTTACATTTTTTATTTGATCAAGGTTGAAAATAAAATAATATATTGAAATAATTTATTTCAATATAAAGACGACTGCAACATGGAAACCGCTTCTTTGTGGACATTTTGATTAATAGAATACAGTGTCCACATTTTTGTTACACCCTAAACAAACGAAAATATAAATATGTAATAAGAAAACTTTGGTAAAATATTGTCTTCTTAAATAATTTTCTAATTAATATATTAAAGAATAATTAACATATTAAAGATAATTGTTTTTGATCTTATGATTAATTAATAGCAAACACCTAACACACGTGTTAACAGATCAAGCGCGCTGGACTGGGGGATTGAATATATAACATCTCAAATTACAAATCCATTTGGTGATCCATATCAGTGTTTGGTATAAAGGCGTCATGCGGACTAATCGCGAAATGATGCTGGATCATAGCTAAATGGATCACATCTTTTTCATTCTCTCTTGGTCCAGACTTAAGATTCAGCAGACTCCAATAGCCTCAACCAGCAGTAGTCTCGCGATATATATATCTTGTTTAAAAACGCGATCAAAAACAATTCTCTTTAATATGTTAATTATTCTTTAATATATAAATTAGACAATTATTTAAAAGTCATTATTTCAACACAAAAATATATAAATTCGGATATTTTCATTTAATATCTGACAAAAATCACTTGCATTCGATTCGCGATTGAATCAAACATAGAAAACTTATGATATTAGCTTTATTCGTTTTGGATGCCTTGGGCGCCCTTATGTCAGCCTCAAGTCACTAACCCATATTCGTTTAGGAATACCAACCGACTTGGTGTGCCCCAGCCCTATTCGTTTCCCTATTCTCCCCCCTTCGTTTTCCTAAACGAATATGGGTTAGTGACTTGAGGCTGACATAAGGGCGCCCTAGGCATCCAAAACGAATAAAGCTATTGTCTTCTTGTTCAAAAACACCCAGCCCTGCCCCTGCCCCAGTGACAAGGTCCAGACATGCCACGTCTTCCAAAAATAATAATCACGACTTAGCAATCAAAAAGCAGGACCCGGACAATTCGTATGAAAATTCACACAATGAATCCTCATCCTCATCTTCAAGTTCAACAGGCTCAGAAATGAACCTAAACGAACATAACAAAAACACCAAAACTGACCCCAGCATAACAATCATTAATTCGGAGTCTGCGGTGACCAACAAGCCCAGCCTAGATCAAACATCTCAAGCCAGCTCAGTTACCACAACAAAACCCCCCTCCGAAAATAATAATAAAAATAAAAATAACAATAAATTAACAGATTCTTCAAGGCCAGCACGCATAGAAGCAGTAATCTGGCCAAAAACTCCTCAGATTAAAATATGCGGCTGCCCGTGCCCCTGCAAACCCCCACGAGACCTCCCAGAAATACTGAGAGAGGCCCAAGAAAAATACGTGCTAGCTCAAAAGCTAGCATCCCAATTAGAAAATGATAAAGGCTCGTCCATGACTCTAGTTCTGAACTCATTGGGAGAACTCTTCAAGGAAATGACCGAAACATGCATGGGAAAACCCAAGGCAAGTGATATCATCAGTGCAAAGATAAATACAAAACCAACCGGCCCCGGGCTGGTTAGCAAACCAACTCCAGCACAATGGCCACTCCCAGGACCGCCCAAACAGACAGTTAAAAAAATAGTAAACACAGCCATAAAAAATGAGATCAAACGCTCATCGAAAAACAACGGCTCCGAAAGAGTCGTTGTCATAGAAATGAGCGATGATCTCAAAAATTCATCCGAGCCAAAAAAAGCAATAATAAACTTTATAAAGCCAGCAGAAAATGGCCTCCAAATAAAATCCCTCAAGCAAACCGACGGGAAAATAGTCATCGTGACTAACACCCCAGACCAAGCTAAAAAAATAAAAAATCTAACCCCCAAACTCAAGGAACTAGGCAAAATAAGATCACCCAAAGAAATCAAACCAAGGATGATACTATTAAATACCCCAGCGGAATTCAATGGCGAAGAACTCACCGAAACCATTATACAACAAAACCCCAATCTGGGCCTAACACAAGAAAATTTCGAACCTGTTTACAAAACAGGCAAAAGGGACCTGACTGTGTGCCATTGGGTAATCAATGTCAACCCAGAGTTAAGAGAGAAATTACTAAAAGTAAACTACATCTTCGTTCTCCACCTAGCATGCAAAATCCATGACTATACAAACATCAAAAGATGTTTTAAATGTCAGAGATTCGGACATTTAGCAAAACACTGCCGCGATACAGAGGAAACCTGTGCCCACTGCGCCTCAAGAGGACACAGGAATCTGGAATGCCCCTCTAAACTCAAGCCCCCCAAGTGTATAAACTGCACGAGACAAAATAAAAACAACTCCCATTCAGTCCGTCACGAGATCTGCCCGGTCTACCTAAACGCAACCAAAATAAACGTCAGGAAAACTAATTACCAAAAATGTCCATGAATATACACACCCAAAAAGAACCGAACCAGCTGCTAAAGTTGAAAGTTATTCAACTAAACGCACAGAGATCCAAAACAGTAGCGGCGGAAGTTAGACATCAGACCAATACAGGGGTCGACATTGTCCTCCTCCAGGAACCCAACATAAACAACAAAAACAAAAATAAACTCTCGGCATACACCGAATTATCGGACAAAATAATAATCCCCCCCGGAGAAAACCCAAAGGTAGGAATCATAATCAAAAACAAAAAAATTATACCACTAAACATAGACTGTGGTGGAAGCGAGCATGTTCTGGCGGTGCAGCTCAGTCTCCCGGGAATGAGCTTCTATGTCATAAACGCGTACTTCCAACACAGTTACTCTTTCGAAATGCGATCAGAACTGCTGAATCTCATTGAAGTCCAACTCACAAAAATTGGCATCAACGAAAAAGTGCTAATTTGTGCAGACTTTAATGCGAAATCAGTATTCTGGCACTCACCAAATTCCGACATACATGGTGAAAATATAGAAATTTTCATCAATCAACACGACCTGGCAGTCTTAAACAAACCAGGCTTCCCACCAACCTTTAGCGCAACACGGGGATCATCTTATATAGATGCGACCCTATCAACACAAAATTTCGCAAAATCTATACATAATTGGAAAGTGATTGATAACCTTACAATTTCAGATCACAACTCTATAACCTTCGAAATCTGGTCCGAAAAAGACCAGTCATCACTTACCGAATACGCGAGCAGTAGATATAATCTAAAAACTGCTCAATGGGATCTATTTGAATGTGGCCTCAACACCTACTTTGAGATACAATCACTCACAAAATTACAATCCGACCCTCCGAATAGGGCCGCCGAGATTCTAAACCTCAAAATTAACGAAACCTGCGAAATAGCAATTAAAAAACAAAAACACTTCAACCGCAAGGTTCCCTGGTGGTCAGAGGAATTAACACTCCTAAGACAACGAGTGAACCAACAGTCAAAAAACATTAGTAACACCAAAAGGCGATTCGGTCCCTGTCCTACACTAGATAGGATGATAAACGAATACAAAAAAATTCGGAATAAATATACGCGACTAATAAAAAATTCAAAAGCCAAATGCTGGCAGGACTTTGTCACGGTTGAGGGAAATAGAGACCCCTGGGGACTTCCATATAAAATCATACGAAACAAAATAACAAGTGACTGCGTCTACCACGGGGCAGACGGAATCACTAAACTCGACGAACTGGGAAACAAAATGCTCACCAAAATGGTTCCCAGTTCGCAAGAGCAAACCACGTCGGATGACTATGCGAATGACAACTTGGAACCACCCATCGTGAGGGACGAAATTAAAAACTCGATCCTCAAGATGCGGAAAAAGACCGCTCCAGGTATAGACGGAATATATCCAGAAATTCTCGCGAAAATTTTCGAACTAAAACCCGAAATCCTCATCAACATTTTCAACAACTGCCTAGAAAATAGAACCTTTCCAAATCCATGGAAGGTGGCAGAACTCAAAATTTTACTAAAAAGTGGCAACAGAGACCCCAACAATCTGGGCTCTTACAGACCCATCTCACTGCTACCTTCAATCGGGAAGCTATTCGAAAGAATACTCCTCGGACGAATACAGACTGATTATAATAATATGAATCTGGAAAATAGCAGTCAGATGGGATTTAAAAAGGGACTATCAACTGATGATGCCCTCTTGCGAATCACTAAGCTCATCAGAGCAAATCAAAAACAGCAAAAAAACAAAAATATCCCCACAAAAAAAAATCAGGAAACGGTCCACACCATGGGACTGTTCCTAGACGTAAAAGGAGCATTCGACAATGTATCCTGGAGCGCTATCTTTCGAAGGTTGTCAAAAGCAAACATATCCAGTACGCTATACGAAACAGTAAAATCATACTTCACTAATCGTAGAATGATATTGAAACTTGGGGACACTAATAACGAAGCCACAATGGAAAGAGGATGCCCCCAGGGCTCAATTATGGGCCCCTTGGCCTGGAATTGGGTCATGGATGAGCTCCTCGACAAATTGACAGAGCTTGAATCCGAAGGCATACACGCCACCGCGTATGCAGACGATCTAGCCCTGATAATTTACGGGAAATCGCGAGACGACCTGATTAGTAAAGCCAACACAGCCATTACCGTAACCCAAAATTGGTGCCAAAATAGTGGCCTACAACTTGCAGAGGAAAAATCAATAGGAATCCTCTTTTTCCACACGCTTAAATTCAATAACAGAATCATTATTAAAATCAACGATAAAAACATACAGTTCAAAAAAGAAGCCAAATATTTGGGAATCTGGCTGGACGAAGATCTGACATTTATTCCACATTTCAAAAAAGTAAAGGAAAACATCAACTCACTTTCCAATAGCATCAAATCAATCGCACGACAGAAATGGGGTCTTAATCAAAAAACAGTCGCCCTGTATTGGAAAAGTCTATACCTTCCAATTGCTACATATGGAGCTGTCGTTATTGCTCAAAATCCTGAGCAAGTATCACTAAACAACGCAATGAATGCGATCGATCGAGTCATTCTTCTTGGCTCGATAAGAGCATGCAGAACTGTGTCAACAGCAGCGCTTCGGGTATTAGCAGGCGCTGCTCCACTCCGATTAGAAATAAAAAAACTAGCAGCAAAACACAAAATCCGAAAAAACATCAACGCCACGTTAGGACGATATGAATTCATACAACATGAATCCATGGAAGACTACCGTGTCGAACGCGAATATACAAAACTAGATCTCGAAATAGGCAGACAATGGCAAGAGGAGTGGGAGTCAGGTGACACAGGTCACCTTACCAAGCGATTCTTTCCACGTGTCAACTACGGGAATATGCCTAAGTGGTATAATCCCGACATGTTCACGCTATTCCTCCTCAGCGGTTACGGGTCAATAAATGGCACGCTTCACGCGAGGGGCGCGGCAGACACACCCAGTCCAAACTGCCCTCAATGTTCAAACACTGAAGAAACCGTCGAGCACATTCTCTTCGAATGCCCGCTCTACACGGATCTCAGATACCCTGAACTAGCTAATGAAAACTTTCGGAACAACCTTCCAAAATTAATAGAATCAAGCGATCTATTCAGTAAATTCAAAACCTTCGCTGGACTGGCCTTCCCCCACCGCAGACTCATAATACAACAACTAAGGAGCCTCACTCCAGACGCTTTTGAAAACACATAATAGAAGACTAAGGACAAACGGCATTAGAAATACAATGCCTCCTATCCGCTCCTTCTCTCTCACTCTTATAATTAAGTGGGCCTGACCAACTATTCTGACCAGACCAACAAGGGGCGGGGACTGCAAAGTCCCGGCCCCTTCAAGCATGCTAATATATATATAAGATTAACCTAGATTAAGCATCTTAGAGCAGCACTATTGCTACTCTGGGCAAGTAGAAATTCTAACCAATAGGGTTAGAACACACACAAATAGAAATAAAAACTAACAAATAGTTAACTATTTAACATAGAAAATTAGCAACGTAGTATAGATACTTTCCACTAGATTATAAGCTGATAACCTAATCAACAAAACCCTAGTATATAAGTAAAATACGAGAGGAATCGAGAGTTCACCTCCTCGCGGTAACACACGGAAACGTCCCTTCAGGGCGGCTAAGTAACTCTCACCGCGGTCGCAAAACAAACCGATTATGGATCATAAATCCATCATCAAAGTCACTTGTCTTAAACAAGTTAGTCAAAGTAATATGGTTGGTAATGAGCTTTCCGGTTGCTCGCAACTCTGCTCCCAGACCTCCATCAAAGCAGTATGTAGTATAGTGTGTGTGTGTGTGTTCAAAAACATCATTTTACCAAACTTTTAGTTTTAATTGATATTTTATTATTATTAATTATGGTACCGGAGCTAATCCCAAACTATACGTTCCAATTGGGATTAATCATTTTCAAATTGGGACTGTTCTTATCTAAATTTAATTAAATCAATCACATTTTTCTTATTTTGAAAATTGATTTATACAAATTAGTAATTTAAAAAATATAGTTTAAAGGTTCTGAGCACGAATTCGATAAGTCTTAAATTAAGTAGAACATATAAATATTCTATAGGGGTTCAAAATATTTTGGGATAGTAATTATTCACATGATGGTCAATAGTCTTCTCATTTAAAACATATGAACTTAGAAGTTAAAACTACATGCATTTAGCCCTTGGAAACATAATGTTTTAGAACAATGTTGTGCTGTCGGCTTATACAAGCCATTTCAATCCCATTAACTCTAAATTGATCCCAAAGGAATTGATTAGGGAGTTATTATTAATCTCCACTAGGAATCTAGTAGTTATTCTATTTAATGGTAGAAGACATGCCATTTCACGCGGAAGTTATCCAATCTTTTCCACTTATTAGATCATAATATATTCTCCACAATCTACTAGGTCCTCTTTATATTACTTAATAATATAATTATAATACTTTCTCTTTCTAACAATTTACAAAAAAATAATACAAATTTATATAATTATTTCTTTAGTAAAATTTAATTACCATATCATAAAAATTAAATTAAATAATCAATTTCTTTTTTCAGTACAGAGATTCAACATATTAAATTACCAAGGGATATTGAAGAGGCCAAAAATTTAGGACGTGTTTTGGCAAGATATAAAGATGTCTATTATTTTCAAGTTTTATCTGCAATATTTGTTGTGTATATATTGTATCCTTTTTGATAAAATTATTAATAAGAAATTTTATTTTTAAATACCAAAAACTTTTTTGAAAAATAATAACAATTATTTTCAAAGAAAAATTAAAAATAAAATGAAGACGAGGCTGAATTTTAAGATTTTTTGTTGTTCCTTATTTGCTATCTGATTAAAAGCTTCATAGCTAACTATCAAATAATATGAAAGTTAGTTAAAATAGATAAGAGAAAAAGCAGCTAGGGGAAAAAATTAATTTTCTATTGACTATTATCAAAGTAGTAATTTTATGAGCTGGTATTATTATCTTCTTGTTGTAAATATCTATAGAAACAGGTTAACATTATTTCTTAGCGCCTCTAACAGGATCTTTGAGATGAAGGTAGTGTATCCCCTCATACATCTTAGTGGTGTTTTTCATGAATAATTAGGTGAATTACTATATAGAGGTAACCCAACGATGAGAGGAACCCATGGGGAGGTCGTTTCCTAAAGAGGGTTAAACTAAAATTGATAATAAAATTGTTTTCCTTGTTTGATCATCCATTACGGAACAAGTTTCTCCAAATCGGCTGAAATACCGCCATTTTTTTTTTTTAGTTTCATCCATTTAACTTTAACTACTAAAAACTTTCTTTCAATAAATTCTAATGTTATTCAGTTTAAATGGATATTTACAACAAAAACAAAATAATAACTGTTCATAAAACTATTCTTTTTCTTGAGGAAAACTCAATGCAGTATTTATTCTCATAAGACACGCAGCATTTTAAATTGATTTCCTATATAAAATTTCAAAGCGCGGGTGTTTTTCGAATAAATATTAAAAAAAAATTATTACTCATTAATCTTGAAAGTAGCCTGCGGTTCTTATGCTGTGACGTGGCTTATATAGATAAATACGGTATTTAATCAAACGTTGACCATAGAAAATTAAAATTCTTATTTTCCCTTGATGCTTTTCTTTTTATCTTAAGAAAAGTTAAATTTTAGCCAACTTCTAAATTATTGCTAGTTATTTTAAGCAATTGGAAAATAAGGAATTTAAAAAAATATTGTTCTGCTCCAAAGCTTCGTAAAACAACTTGCACTCAGAAGTATCTTATCTATACTTTATTAGTTTAGTTAAAAGTTAATTTTGTTTTTATTGAATATTGATTATAACATATATAGCCTTAACGATTCTTAGCTTGCAAACATTTGCAATCCCTGGATCCATATCTCTTTCGATTCTATCGGGTTTTCTTTTTCCTTTCCCACTAGCACTCTTACTAATTTGTTTTTGCTCAGCCACAGGAGCTTCTCTTTGTTATTTACTTTCTCATCTCTTTGGGCGAAGATTGGTATATAAATATTGGCCCGACAAGGCTTCTAATTGGGCTCAAAGCATGAGACGACATCGAAATAATTTGCTCAATTATATGCTTTTTTTAAGAATGACTCCATTTTTACCGAATTGGTTTATAAACTTGGCTGCCCCTGTGGTTGGGGTTCCGATTCGTACTTTTTGGATTGGGACATTTCTTGGGGTGGCTCCCCCATCGTTTGTTGCTGTCCAAGCTGGTCAAACATTATTTCAATTAACTACTTCTAGTGAAGCTTGGTCCTGGACATCCATTTTATTGCTAATTGCATTATCGATACTTTCCTTAGTTCCCGTTTTTTTCCGATCAAATCTAAAAGAAAAATTTGAAGGACCTAATAATACCCCAAAAAAATAAATTTCTACAAGTGCCATTAAATCATCTTTTTTAATAAAAGTTCATCCTCAAATTAACTGTAATTTTTTATGAAAACTTTTTATAAGAAATTTGTATTTAACCGACGAAGACCTATATTTAATGAAAACAGAGACACCAAGAATTTATGAATAGGTAGATGTCACCATTCCTTTAATTAACATTATAATTATAATATTTTAAATTTGATTGTTTATTATAGATAGGAGGATTATTATAGTATTTTATTTTTAGAACAACTTGTTGTTATATTATCTTATTTTAATTTGTTACGATTGGACAATTAGTAACCATTTCTAGTCGCGAAAACATTCCTAAAACCGACTACAAACGACCCGGCCTGCTAATCAGTCTTTTAGAGTGAACAGTCCGCCTGAAGGTCAGTTGAGACTGTTCAGACGGCCGGAAATGATCAAAAATTCGTTCGTTTTGATGAGGGCAGAGACCTAGCTAAATATTTACCGCCCTGGTGCAAGTAAAATCGATGCTCCCGCATGATTTTATTTAATTAAAGGATAACTACATCATTTTTACAAAAAATAATATTAGAAATAACATAACAAAGCTTCTTAGAAGAGATCTGGCGAAATTTGTTTTGAACATTTTTACAGGTTTAAGTGTATAAAATGTTAAATTTATAATGTAGATTTTCTGAAAACAGAATGAAGCTATAAGTATTAAGTGAATTCTAAAATATTCAAGTTTTTATAATTTTATTTTTCTAAAAAAAATTTTTTTTGTAAATATGTAATATAAAAAATCAGGCAAAATGAATTTTTTATACAAATTTTTTATTCTTCCTTTCTAATTTTGCGCCCTCATGATTTGTGCGCTTGGAGCAACTGCTCCACAGTAACCCACTGGCGCAGGTGCATCTAACCGACACGGTCTATGGTCCGGCCGCTCGTCAGGCTATTGTGGAAATAATTTTTAAGGAGATAGGTGTTGGTTCTAGGTGAAACATTTTTATTATTATATTGATTGTAGAAAACTTGAGGTCCTCAAAATTTTTCTAGTAGCTAAGAACCTGAAGATCGCAGTTAGCCTTTCGTGAGGTGGGATTGTATTCTATCAAAAATTCAACTAATAAAAACTGCAGATATGTACCTTCATCCATTCGTAAATAATTGTCAGGGTTTCGAAGCGAATTTTAATTCATTCAGCAAATTTACATGGAAATACTCATCCCTTTTATTCAGCCACTCTTTGCTCTATATTTTACGTTTCTTTCTTGATTTCTTTTTACCCAAGGCGACTAAACCAAAAAGCGTCGTCATTAGTAATAATTGGCCAGTCTCAGGACTGAGAAGTTTTCTCTAGATTCCTCTACGTGTGGAGATTTAGAGTTTATCCTGCGACTGGCCTGCAGGCGGACTGTTCAACCTAAACTGACAGGCCCGCCGGATCGTCTGGAGCCGGCTTAATAATTTAATAAAAAATTGATTTAAAGATATTGTATTTGTTCAAACAAAATTAAAAGGTTTTTGAAATAAAGTTTGTTTAATTAAAATTTCTTATTATTCAATTATCCCTCATTTAAAAATACATTGCCACAAGACTTTTTACGGACATGTAAGAGATTTTTATAAAAATGTGAAAAGATAGAATAAATTAAATAACTACTATTGCAATTGGAGAAAGCAGACATTTGTAATGTTTTAGAAGGATTTTTGGGATAAAATACCCGTGAGTTTATTAAACAAAATTTTTCTTTTAGAATACTATCCCTCCTTCAGAGCAGTTGGTCGAGAAAGCAAATCTATCAAGCCATTTTTTCGTTATCTAATTCCATGAAAAGCTTCTTGCTCACATTTCCAAATTCCAAATTGCATAAAAACCAATATTTCAATCTTTTATTATATTAATTTAAAAACTCAAAATTTTATATCTTAGATCTTGGTAAATATTTGTTCTTTGTATTTAATAGTAATACTAGATTAAATTGGCATTCTTTCTTAGGGCCGGTTGTATGTCGCAAAGTAAATGCTTTTTACCACTAACAAACGGTAGATGGTAAATGGAGGGACTGGGATGGCCAATCAGATGAGAGGGACTTTCAGTGGTAAAAAGCATTTACTTTGCGATATACAACCGGCCCTTAGTGTTTAAATTCAAATAAGGAGGCGATAGGGGGTCTTCGCGAGTTGTTTTACAATTTTTTGAAAAATCATCTATTTTTCATAAAGTAAAAATTAACACTTAAACGTTTGACTTGATTTATGAAATCAATAAAATATATTGAAAGAGAATTAATCTTAAGAAAATTTTGAATCAAGTTTTTTGAGAGATAAAAATTATTAGAGAAAACAGCCTAGAATTTGATAAAATTATATATTAGGTATATATGGATTGTAATTGAAGGGTTTGCTGCAAAAAAGAGGTAGCTCTATTCTTGAGGAGCTTCATCTAATAATAAAAAACTTTCGTTTGGTTCAAGAAATATGTAAGTTGTATTACTCATGAAATGGAGTTACCTTTTTCATTACTTTATTGTTAGTTTTTACTTTATTTATTTTTCTGAAAACTTCTAAAATTGGAGTTGCCCCTTTTTTGCGGCAAACCCTTCAATTTTAAAAATGTTTAAAAAGCATTGCTTTTTCGAAAATAGTTATCCGGATAATTGTAAGAACGAAATAAATAATAGTCAATTTAAATTTATTGTCACAATAAAGTACAGGTTTAGTTAAAAGAAAAAAAAAGATATAAATATATTCAATAAATAGAAACTTAATTATAAATAATAATTTATGGAGGAAGATCAGCTGAGCCTAAATACCCAATACTGACATGACTAGTATGGGTTGGATAACTTACTATAGGCCGATAAAGCCAACTGTTATATATTAAAACATCCCCTGGTCCAAGAACAATAGATACTCGGTGACACTGATCCATACATGCAGAAACTGGATGAAGAGCGATAAGCCGATGGCCATGAGTTTGTATCAAAAATACCCTATATCCTTCAGGATAGGGCTATAAAATTATGTTTACCAATTATTATTTTAACTGAAGAAATTATCAAATTAAAAACTTACTAGTGTATATGCCGGGGAATGAGATTCATCTATGAGAATATAACGTTCAATATTAATTGAATTTGCAACAAATTTAGGTCGAGGAAAAAGTTGACGCAGAATTCGCGCAGGAGCTAATCTGTTAACTCGCCTAAACAAAAAAATAATTCCACTTTAATGTTTGAAAAATACACCTTTAAAAAATTGTAATGTAAATATTAAATATATCTATTTTCTCTTTTTCAAAACTTTTCATACTTGCCTTGTTCAAAGTAGCGATCTAATCTTACTGTACCAATTTTTAGAGAGGGAGGAAGGGTAAACTACACAATCGAGGTAATTTTAAGCAAGGAGAGTAAAATCTAATTTCTGGACTGTTACTACCCGAGCCTGAATACTATGGAGTCTAGTTGTGATATTCACTAATCACATTGATAGATAAATAATAATAATCTAAGATCCTGACTTAGGTCGACCTTCACCTATTGAGTTTCCTGATGAAATTAATATTTTGATAATATAATGTATGAATAAACAAAACTTGATAGGGTCGACATCCAATTTCCCTGCATAGATATTTTTAATAAAAAATTAAAGTTGTTAATTTTATTACATAAATGTAGTTATCGAGTTTCGGGGTAAATATATTACCAATCGAGAGTAAAATATGTATATAAAATTCCAAAATCGCCATCTTTTTTCCCTCGTAGAGAATTATTTCTGATGTTAAAATATTTGTATTTCCCAAACGAAAAATTGATAAGGGATTGGGTTTTCTTTTCGGAAAAATGTAGGCAATCAGAAAAAATCGAATCATTATATGGGAGCTCTTGAACACTTGTAGCTAATGAGCTGAAATTTCGCATAAAAGTATATATTAATAAGCTGCATCTTTGTGCTCAACTTGGTAGCCCAAACGGAATGCAGAAAAAAATTTACATTGCACCAAAATTTGTAAAAAGTCATCTATACCTTGTATATTAATAATTCTTCTCTCCAATATTTCATTTTAATTTATATAAATTTCTTGGCAGGCTCGTATCCAAAAAAAATATGTTCGGGGAAGGGGAGTGTTTCACCTGATTAACCCTGTTTAATTAAATTTCTTATTTGTTTAATAATGGTGATTAATATATATTATGTGCAACATAAAATTAAGGCTTTCAAAGTTTGGTTTGTAGTAATTAAAAAAAATTCCATTATTTTATTCTTGATTGATGCATTTATTAAAACAAAATAAACGTATTTTTCTGATCTATTTACTATATAGAATATATATCACAGATATGCACTTCACTATTAAATTAAAGTAAAATATCTTGGTAGAAGATGAATTAAGTAAAAACTCGAAACATGTATATTTGTTAATAAAAAATCTTAATGTTTTTATTAAACTGATCTTGTGACGAAGTTAAAGAATAATGAAAAATAAGTTTATTTTGTTTAAAAAAAAAGTTTGTCATAAAAAATATTATTAATAGTTAAATTATGGAACGAAGAAAAGATTTTTATATTATAGACAAAAGCATCAGCCGGGATTCGAACCCGGGATCTTCGCATTTGCGCTGCGATGCCTTTATAAGAGCCTTGGCTTTTATTCTCCCGGCCACTGATCCCCGAACCTAAGCTGATACTACTGGTCGTCCATTGGAATATGAATTAAATTTCTTAATAATTTGATCAAAAGAAATTTCATTTTCAAACAAATAACATGCTCAATTTTTGTGTTTTCATAGGAAAATAGGAATTTACTGACAACTTGATTTTGTTTCTTGTGAAAAAGAATGAAGAGAAATCTGTAAGTAAAAAACTAGTTTAAAATATATTTTATTTGAATATCTGACCAAGTTATATGTCCATCGCCTTTTATTGTGGGTGTTTCTTCAAAATTATTTTCGAAAATATCTTCTAGATGTCTCCAAATATTAACATTCGATACAAATCTAAATGCATCTTTTTCAAATATGTTTTTATTTTCTTTATACAAATTTTTAAGATCGCTAAAAGAGACTTTTGAAGAATAATTCTAAAAAAAAAATTATACTAAATTAGATAGGTATGAAATGGAAAGAAAATATAAACTAAATATAGAAATTTAATTAAAATTAATGATTTAATTGCTAATATTAATAATTATAAATATTAAATAGATAGATAGATAGAATATTAAATAGATAGAATAGAAAGGAAGAGATTAATATGGTACGGACACCTCAAAAGAATGCCGGAAGATAGGTGGCCTCATAAAATATGGACCTGGATGCCCACGGAAAGACGGAGGAGAAGAGGAAGACCGAGACGAACGTGGAAGCAGGGAGTAGATGAGGCAATGACCAGTAGGCAACTACAAGAGCAAGACATCCTGGATAGAGAGAATTGGCGTGTTGGATGCGGAAAACGGCGCATGCTGTAGAACAAACCGCTTTATATATATATATGCTAATATTAAAATAATTTCAAAACCATCGTCAAACAAACTGCAACGGATCGTTGCTAAACTTTATCCAAATTCATTTGAAATATTAATATGTTTGTTCCTTTATTATTAATCAGATATCACTTGCAATTTGTAGTTCATATTGACATTAATTCAAAAATAATTCTCATTTAATAGTCGAGGAATAACCATTCTACATTGGATTTTTGACATTTCGGTTATTATTGTAACCATTGCTGAAGACATAGAGGAATCGACTTAAAATCAAAAATAGCCATCGATTCTCATCTAATACTTGAGGAATAACAATTCTACATTAGGTTTTTGACGTTTCAATTATTATTGGTAACCATTGCTGAAGACATGGAGGAAACGACTTAAAATCAAAAATAACGATCGATTCTTTCTCAAGCTTGAGTTGTTTACCAAAAAAGAATTTAGTCTTTTTGATTTTAAGTCGATTCTTCTACATTTTCAGTAGAGGTTTCCATTAATAGTCAAAACATCAAAAATGGAATGCAATAAGGTTATTCCTCTAGTATTAGATAAGAATCGA